>JABCRI010000188.1:0-53386 GCA_015143295.1 Tetracentron sinense | reverse complement strand
TCTTATTATAGTATGTTCTGAGTAAATTTACACGGTTTTAATTGATGTTGAGTTGAGATTAAATGGTTATTCCATGAAAAAAAAATTCTTAATTTCCTAGTTTGGTAGCCTTAAAAGCTGCATTAGTGGAGTAATCAATAGTCCCGCACCACAGTTCCACATTCTCCGAAGGGGATTTTGGACGCGCAACCACATCGTCAACTCCCAGAAGCAACATTGACCTCCACTTCTGAAGTCTCTCACTAACAACCAGAAATTAGAGGGTAACTTCCGAATAGATAGTTGCAGTAATATTTAGTGATTTATCTTTTTCCTTTATTATATTGATTACGATTAGGGGTTTTTCGAATATTAAATTTTTTTCTCTACTTACTTATTGCAAATGGATTAATCATTCAACTCTCGTTTCATGATATTTGATGGCTCCTCATGTTCTTCTTGCTGTGTTTCCTCAAAAAAGGGTAGATTTTTTTCTGGTCTGTCAAAGAAGGGCCCTGGTTTTTTCTTGTATCAGACCTTTATTAGAATGCATTACAATTTTATGACCACAATAGACCCATTACTCAGGAAAAAAAATTCTCAAGGCTTTGCCCCAAACCCCCAAGGCCCTAACCCTAATCCTATTAATTTTCTTGAGATATATACTTCGGCCCCCCAGGAAAAAATCCTGGCTCAGCCCTGCTAGCATTATCCATACTTATATATGAATGAGGAATGCTAGCTCTACTCTTAGTCAACTTTTACTCTCAACCTCTACCAACCATCTGTCTATTCTTAATGAGAGAGAGTGCTTTAACTGTTGCAATTGGTTGAAGAATGGACAAGTGGTTGGTGGATGTTGAGAGTAGGAGTTGACTAAGAGTAGGGCTAACACGCCTCATATATTAATAGATAAGTAGAATAAACCAAAAACAATTTTGATAAGGGTAGTTTGAGAATTATAGGAAAAAAAATTTAGAAATATAAAATACTATTTTTATATTTGTAATTACCAAACTACCACTGCCATGGACTTTTCCATTTCTTTGGCTTGTATGGGAAGTCTACCCCCACTCTCCCGTTTCATTTTGAGTTGGGATCATTATTCAATCGCTATTAAACTGTGGAGAGTTCATTACACCTAGGTCCACATGTGTCCATTTTAATCCCTATAATTTTGGTTAAGATTTTTTAATCTAGGATTCAATGAACTCTTTCCGTGCGTCATGTGTCAGATCCTTGTGCCTCACCACAAACTCTTTTGTCCAAAACTCCATGGGAGAGTAAGGCTAGCTAAATCTTTACTTGTATACATATAAATACCATCACAGTTTCTTTTTTTTTGCTATGGATATCATTTACCTATAGTTTGTATCAATGGTTAGTGGTTAGCATCGTGGATTAGAGCTCTTGCTAATCATTACCTAGGAGAATGGATCTTGAAACCTTCTCTGTTGAGAGAGTAGAACTTATGAGTACCATTTCTTAATTTATTTTTTTCGTAGGAGACATCATTTATCCACCTTTAGTGGGCAACTAGTTTCCCTCCCTGTTCTTGGCCCACATGGATTGGGTCTTCCCAACCCAACCCAACCCCTGAAGAAGGGATGGGTTGGGTTATGCCTTCTGTGGTCCTTGTGTGTTGTGTATTGCTTACCACAAAAAAGGGCAAAGATCACCTTTGATATATATAATATATATATATATATATATATATATATATATATATATATATATATATATATATCATTCTACTATTAAAAGTCAAGAATATACTAAACTTTATTGGATGTAAATACCCTTTAATTAAAAACATTAACTTTTAACATAAGGTATCTAATAAAAATATATTAAAGAAGAGTATTATTTGTTCTAATTCTTAGAAGACCCACTGCTTTTCTATTTGTTGTTGTTATTGATAAAGAGTTGGGAGAGTTGAAGGCCCCGGTAGTGTATCCACTGCTTTAAGGGGGAGGTCCGGGGTTCCATTCCCGCGAGGGTGGGAGTCGTTTTACTCTCCACCTGCCCACTAACCGAACAGATACTAACACCTAACCCGGCGTTGCGGCCTAAACATATCTCGAACCAAAAACAAAAGACTCTTTATATAATGACTCTATTATTAGTAGAGAGTTGGGAGAGTTGAAATGACTCTTTATGCATTTAATCACATGGTGGATTCTCTAACAAATTCACGTCTCCTTGTATATCACAAACTTACTTGAAGCTTTTAGACTGTTTTGGCAGCTCAATCAGGAATCCATCAATGGCACCAAAAATGGCTTTGTTGTTGATTATAGCATTGGTGATAGGCTCAGAGGCCAAAAAGCCGTAAGCTTAAAGAACAAATGGTGTTATACATGCACGATTATGAGAACGGCCGACATCTTCATTGTCGATGACGCATTAACAGGGGCTTATGAATGAAACTCTACGAAGATTGGGAGGGCAGAAGACATATACGCGAACTTGGCAAAGCAAAAGACAGCTCTGATCTTCACTTCCTGGTGTCGTTTATATTCACAAACAAAGCTTACAACGGTAGCACCCTAGAAATTCAATGGTGAATCGATTGTTCCAAAAGTATAGAGAGTTTCAATGGTGTCGGGTACTGAGTTTTGTTTATCCGGGAACTTCTCCTTGTGGCGCTCTAGAAAAGCCATATGGACTCATCTGTAACTTTAAAATTGGTTATATGTCATCCTCTTTTCTTGTTTCCTCATAACTCCTGATTTCACTTCCCCACAAGACAATAACTTGCTTCAACTTATTTATAAATATGTCATCATGCGATTTCTTCAATGGATATATGTGGGATCACATGGAACTGGTATGTATGTAAGACGAAACCCGCACGTCACATCAATGTAACCATGAAGCAATCAAATTAATTTTCTTCCCATTCAAGTATCTAAGACTTGCACAGGGCCACTCTAACCTTGAGAGATACATTGTGTCCTAATTAAGTCATATAAGTTCTAGATGATCCTATGTCGTCTAATAGAGCAAAAGGTTTGCATCAGTCTTTCTTAGTTTGCAAAGTATTTTCTTTCCATTGTTAACCAACGCCCATGTCTCTTGCCTGATGCCATATTGCGCCCAAAGTGGTGAGTGGGGCTTTGTGTTAACTAGCCAACTAGCCAAGGTAGTGACATTAGACCATAGCAAGACACAACTTCAACTGCACACTTCTACTAAAGCCTACGAATATATGAGCCGTCCATTTTGTCATCTCTTGCTTTGCTCTCTTGATCAACTCTCAATATAGGATTACTTTGAAATTTGAATAGGGGAATTTAAGTTGATATGTAGTCTTTGTTAAACTTAATTCATTGTGCAATAGTTTCGGTTTCTGTGTATATCCTGTTTTTAAATTGTAGGGAATTGCTACAGAGTTTATAATTATTTATGTGCTCTTCTCTTAGCTGATATGTTATCCAACTTCTTTTATACTGAAATTAATATAACTAGCAGATCCATCAACTGTTATTTCTATATTATATAAATTTATTAATAATTAGAAAACATACTAATAATTACATAACAATTTTTTAAAAAATTTTATTAGTAAAATATATATTCATTCATACGAGGCATCATTTTTTATCTGTAGCAAGTAACCCTTTGGTGGACAAACGCTTACTTAAAATTGCAGTGAGCGGCCCCATAAAAAGGATATCTGACATCTTATTTTTGAATTTGACTTTAGATGTTAAAGTGATATCTTGAAAGACACATGACAAAATTTAGGTCGAGGGGACGTTTCTACACCATCCAATTTAAGAGTCAAAATATCAAAAATTTCTATATCATAGGTAGGGTCTGTGAACCCTATGAGTTAATGCAAATAGATTAGGGTATAACTGAATAATCTAGAATCATTTGATTGGTTTTACTTTTTGCCATGTGTCTCCCATGGTATTCACTTTGAGATCCAAAGGTTGGATCTCTAAAGGTCATGCCATGTGTCAGTGTCGCGGCCCAAAATACCCCTAGAAGTTAGGGATACTTTAGCTTGTGACCGCCGTGTCAAATCATCATGTATGACACATAAGGCATACTCAACATCCTATCAGAGCGCACAAGTTATACATATAACTAAAACAAAGCGGAAGCAATTCAAAATAACATACTCCTATCATTAGGTTCAAGTTTGAACCAACAGAAAATAGTAAATATTAAGTATGAAGTGGACAAGTCCCACTCTCAATACTATCAAAATATGAGTACACTCTCCCTCACTCTCTCAGCAAAAATCTAGATCGGGCCACCTATCCCGTGGTCCATCATCCTGGTGGTCCATAGTAGGCTTCGGCTCATAGTATTCTTCCTCTATCCAAGGATCCGAACCACAGATATCGGAAGGAACCCGTACACCTGCCGATATCAAAATGTACAGCTGAGGTCTTGCGAGAATCAATAGCTTATGAGTATGTCTTATGAGTCCTTATGAGTTCTTATGAGCATGGAGCAATTATGAGTTCTTATGAGATCCATAGAGCATGTGAGATCCTTAGATCATAGAGCATGTGAGATCCTTAGAGACTTATAAGATCTTAGCCATTGAGATCCTTATGAGCATAAGTAATCGATCTTAGAAACCAACCCAAAGTTTGGTATAATCACTTATGAGTTCTTGTGTGTTTCCTTAAAACATTTCTTATGAGCTTTGAAATCTACTTATGAGAAATTCGATTCATGCAAGACATGTGTACATGTGCGACTTGTAAGTATCATTATAGACTCAATACATAGCTCTTCTGATCATCATGATAAGCATAGAAGACCTAGAATATTTAGGTATATTCATAGAAGGTCATACATCATAGAATTCCATTGATATGATAGCATACAAACACTTCATCGTCCAATAAACCAAGAACATACTTAGAATATGGTTTTCTTAAAAAAAAAATATAATGTTAAATAGTAGAAGGTATCTACCTTGTAAAGGATTGATTTCCTTCACTCAAGAGGTTTTCAAAGCTTGTGGAAGAGAAGATCCAAGCTTAGGAAGGACTCTTGAATCGAAACTCGGGCTTCACTTGATCACTAGCACAAAGCCTAGAAAACCCTAGCTTTTACACTCTTTTTCTCTCAAACTTTCTCCCAAAAAATTCTCTAAGGGTTCTTGTAACCCTAGCCACGAATTTGTGGGTTATATAGGCCAAGGGGTGAGGCCTGTAGTACCCTGGAATTTTTGAACATGTCTTGGAATGTGTGTCAAGGCACGATGCGTTGTAACCTCCAATTTCATGAAATGGGAAATTAGAAACCCTTGGAAAATTTGCGAGAATGCCATAAAATAACTAAATAAAATATTTATTTATGTACCATAGCCTTGGAAGGGTCCTAGTCATGTTTAGAAAAGGTTAGAATGGAAATGGGATAGGTCCAAGAAGTGGATTAAGTAGAAAATTGACTTAGTGTCGAAATTTGCAGAGCACCGATCACTCAGTCCATAACAGCAATCGATCAGTCCACAACCGATCAATTGGTATCTATCAACTGGTTAACTTTTTTGTATAGGGAAAAATTCCAAAGAGGGTGTTTTCGATCGATCGCTCAGTCAAAAACACCGGTCACTCGGTAGGCGACCGATCGCTCAGTCTTTCGCGTTTTTGCAGAATTTCATTAAAGGCTTTTTCATCTTTTGGGCGTTACACCCTTGTCTATAAGGGCTTGCTCGAGCTTTTGGGTCCCCACTCACTACACTTAGAGCATTAGAGAGAAAGGGAAAGAGGAGAAGAGGGTTTCTCCTAGGGCATCATTTGGTGAGAGAGAGATCAAGGGTTTAAACACCCTAGAATCATCCATTTGGCTTGGAATCCTCAAATCCACCCTCAAGCATGTGTGAGGTTCCTTCTCCAAGCTAGGGCAGCGTTTCTATGGTAGTTTTCACAGGTTTTCTTCCCCAAATCGAGCATCCTTCAAGCAAGGGGTTCTCTTCTTCCAAGTTGGAGCTCCAATCAAGGGTTTCCACCTAAGATCAAGCTTTAAATTCAAGGTTAGTACACCCTACTAACTCCCTTAGCAATAACCTAGGTTTTCCTTTGAAAATGATGACCTTGTTAAGGTGTTACCATTCTTCTTGAGTTATGCTATTCTCCATAAAATAAACAAGATAAGTGGAATGAATGTGTTGTGATGTGTGGGGTGAAGGTTGGGGCGATGGATGTCGTGTAAATGTGATGGATGTTATGTGATGGAAAAGGTGGAAGGGTATCCTACAAATAATGAACACACATGAATGTTTGATGAAATGTATGCACTAATTAAGGGATCAAAATGAAATGACTATGAATGTGTTGCACGCCATGTGTTCGATGAAATACCCAAATAAGAATTTAATGGATTAAATGAAGAAAATGAAAGTAGGCTCTATGCGAATTTCCTTCAAAATGATAAGTTGATCAAATGCTCCATATGTTGTTTAAATTCTCGCATGATTTTATTAAGAATGAAAATGTTATACATCTTCCCTTTATTGCACATGCTATCATAATTACTATAAGTGCTACACACACCCACGCATGCATGCATGAATCGACGTTTTCAAGCACGAGTATTTAAATGAAATGACAAGGAAGTTGGTAGCCCAAGTGAAGGGTGCTAGCCTCTGGCTCACAAGTAAAATGAAGTTAGTACATGTCAAGGAGGTTGGTAGCCCAAGTGGAGGGTGCTAGCCTCTGGCTCACAAGTGAAGGAAAACAAGTAAATGTAAAGGAGGTTGGTAGCCCAAGTGGAGGGTGCTAGCCTCTGGCTCACAAGTAAAGGAAACAAGTAAATGAAATGTCAAGGAGGTTGGTAGCCCAAGTGAAGGGTGCTAGCCTCTAGCTCACAAGAAAATGCAATGTTAAGGAGGTTGGTAGCCCAGGGATGTGCGGGTGCTAGTGTGAGTACCTGAATTTTCACCCCCATTCCCGATCAGGATAGATCCCAATGAGGAATAAGCGATAGATTGCAATTGGGTTGAGAGTCGCCACCTATCTAATTCTGAGGGAAATAGGTCCCTGAAATGGTTGGATAAGGCATGGTCTGGAAGTCAGAGGTCAAGGTAAGCGATTCATTTGAGTTAGGAGAAGGTGTTAAGCCCCCCTAAACTCCCATCCAAAGATGGTTACTTACTCCCTGAGTCAAAAACAAAGTGGGGAAACCATAAGAGAAGCTTGAAATTTCATCTATATGCTGAGCAATGTATTATTAACAGAAATAAATGAATTGAGATAGACAAGATAAGAACGGAATAGGGATTCTATCCTAGGGGAGTTGAACCCGATCAGTGTTGCCTACGTAACCACTGTCAGTGGAATCAAGCCACACGTAGTTCCGGATGGTAGTTGATGGTTTGATTTGATTGATTGATGGTTTGATTTGATTTGATTGCGATTGTTTACACTCATTTGGGAACGAAATGGCTTTTTAAGCTCGTGCTGAGGAGCGATGGGGCAATTTAAGCTCGTACCGAGGAGCCTGGCAAGGTGGATATTTGAACAGGATTTGAATTGAGGCTCTGAAAGGGGTTTTGACTAGGTAGGGTTTAACTAGGGTTAAGCTAGGGTTTACCTAGGGTTAAGCTAGGATTTACCTAGGTTTGATTCGAAGTTTGGGCAAAGGTTCGAACCGGAGTTTGGGCAAAGGTTCGACTAGGGTAGGCTAGGTTTGAACTGGAGTTCGGGCAGAGGTTCGACTAGGGCAGGTTAAGTTTGAACCGAAGTTCGGGCAGGGGTTCGACTAGGCAAGGCAATATTTGAATTGGGATTTAGGCAGAGGTTCGACTAGGCCAGGCTATATTTGAACCGGGATTTGGGCAGAGGTTCGACTAGACGGGCTAGTTTTGAAACGGGATTTGAGCAAAGGTTTAACTAAACGAAGCTAGTTTTGAACTGAAGTTTGGGCTGAGGTTCGACAGGGTAGGCTAAGTTTAAGTAAAACTGGGCAGGGGTTTGACAGGGTAAGCAGTCTAAGTATTTTAAAAACAATAAAATAATTTAAGACTAATAAAAGGCAAAGCAAACGTCAGAGTTTGGCAATATTTTACCTTCAGGGAAACCCAAAAGGGTCTCTGAAATAAGTGCTCCCAAGAATGATTCTTTGATCGAATTCCCAGGATCGCCGACGCTAAAGAGAGGCTTTTGAAAGAGGAGAGAGAAGAGAGCGAGTGGAATGGATTCAGAATGAAGTGAGGGGTGGGGGGTATTTATAGTTTTTCAAAATGGGGGGGCGCTACTTCAAGTAGCGCCCCTTTTGGATAAAAATCCCAAAAAGCGAGGCGGCAAGGAACAGTAAGGCGGTAAAAACTATCGAAACTGGGGGGTGCTATTTGAAGTAGCGCTCCTGTGCGGGTTTTAAAAAAATGGCCTACCAACATGCCTAAAAGGAACAGGCCCCTCTAGGGGCTCTGTTTGAAGTAGCGCCCCTAGCTAGGGGCCAAAAAACCATTAATTTATTTTTTTAATTCGTCACGTGTAGCGCTCCGATTTTGTCGAAAAGCCATTTTTCCGTTTTAGCCCGAAAATAGTCAAAATTGAACTGATAAAATCCAGAAAAATATTATAGATAAAACTTGAATTTTTCAGCACTTTTTAGGGGCATTTTGGACATTTTACACTCCAGGGGCATTTCGGTCATTTTTTACCGTTTTAAGTCCAAATTAATCTCAAAAATAGTCAAAATTCATCAAAATTTTTGTAAAATCATTTTAGACAAAATGACAACTTTTTAGCACTTTTTCAGTGGTATTTTGGTCATTTTTCATCGTAGGGGCATTTTGGTCATTTTTTTTACCTGAGGGGCGTTTTTGGAAATCGAAGCACGTTGAAAGAGGGTTTTAAAAGAAGGTTTTTAAAAGGGTTTTTAAGAGTATACAAAGATGCTAAAGGGGTGAAAAATTGGGGTGCTTACAGTTAGCCTCTGGCTCACAAGTATACAAATCAAGAATAAGTCAAGACCAAGCAAGGCATGTGATTCCAAACGAGACAAGACACGCATGCATGATTTTCACAAGACCGAAACATGAAATAGGTTTCCAAACATGAGATTTACCGGAGTTTTCACATTCATGCACGTATGTCAAGATATTTATATTGCTTCATTTTCAATGCTAAATGTCATATGTTGCTAGGGTTGCTTGAGAATGATTCTGTGTATTATGGTTATCACTGTTGTGCTTTATTATTGTTATAATTAAAAAGTAGCTTGTACTCGCTGAGTTTCATACTCAGCCATACTTTTATGTCGGCAGGTGCATGGGTGCCTTTTGACATTTATGCTCCGGGTCCTTGGGTGGAGGAGGACTACGACGAGGAAGAACCATATGAGGAGACAATAGTTGAGCCTCAGTCCGAGGCAAGGGACTTAGATCATTGGCCCCACGGGGGTGATTATTGAGCGAGGGAGAATTCCGAGGTTTCTCATTTTGTATTTTGATAGGTGGGCATGCCCACCTTTAACTTGATATGTTTTGTATATGTTAACTTGGAATATTATTTTGGAATTATAGAAGAAAAGAAAAAGTTAGTTCATGCTTCCGCACTCATGTTTAGCTTATGCACTCTAATTTTTGGCATTATTGTATCATGTTTACCTTGTTCATTACAGGATGGTTTGACAGGTATGAATAGTCACCTCTAAAGTATTCCTTAACTCCTAGGGGGTATTTTGGGGCGCGACAAAGCCAAAGACCCTTACACCCTTAAAATATCTCAAAGGGTCGGCTACAAGACAAAAACAAGCACCACGGATCTATCCGTCATGAGCAAGCATAGATCCTTCAAAAAATCCCTCTCTGTCAAAAAAACCCATACAATTTTTAGCATGACCGATCTATCGGTCATGGGCACGGATAAATCCTTAGTGGATGGATCTATCAGTCACAAAACGGATCTATCCTTCATGAGCATCCCTTCACCTGTTTTTCATTCTGCTGTATTTTGAACATAACTTTTGACTCACTCATCGGATTTTGACGATTCAATTTGCGTTTGACTCATCATTCAAAGGGGAACAACTTTCATGTTTTTTACAAATCCTAATTCTTCTGTATTCATATTCCAAAATGGCCCTAAAGGTTACTGGTCCAAAGTGACTGCTGAATTGACAGCAGATCTGCTTTTGGAAAACCCATATTTCACTTAACCTTTACTCATAATCTGGAAAAGTGATGAGCATGAACATTTAAGAGGATTTCAATACCTTTCAAATGGCTCATGAATCACTCGATTTCAATAAGCGATGACAAAACTAGAGTTCCTTAAAGTTGAGGGCAAGTTAGGACATCCACCTTCTTTGACACTTAGAGTATTTCATACTCTTGTTTTGGGTCCCAAACACACATACATCATTCCTTATGTTTCACACCAAATCAATACCATAACACTCATTTTAAAGGAGATACCTCATTCCCATTTAAACCAACAACAAGATCAAATGGAAGACCTTGACCTTTACATACACTATTCACTGGCCATGAAAATAAATTTCGGGGTTCTACATCCTCCCCCCCCCCCCCCCCCCCCCCCCCTCTATAGAAATTTCGTCCTCAAAATTAGAACAATCCTACATATATGAAAAATACAAAACAACCAACTTTACATACACAATCAAAATACTACTCAAACAGGTGAGGGTATTTCTCCCTTACTTCAGTCTCGCGTTCCCAAGTAGCTTCCTTCGCAAAATGGTGTTGCCACTTTACGAGGACAAGTGAAATCGTCTTAGTACGCAAAACTTGATCTCTACGATCCAAAATCTGAGCCGGTTGCTCCACTAATGTGAGATCCTCACGAATCTCTACAGGATCGAGATCAATAACATGCGATGGGTCCGACACATATTTCCTGAGCATGGAAATATGGAAAACATTATGGACCGCCGCCATGTGAGGAGGTAAAGCCACTCTGTAAGCGACTTATCTGACACGTGTGATCACCTCAAAAGGTCCTACATACATAGGGCTAAGCTTTCCCTTCTTGCTGAACCTCATGATTCCCCAGCTAGGAGAGATCTTCACAAAGACTCGATCCCCAACCTGGAATTTCAAGTCTCTTCGGCGAGTGTTCGCATAGCTCTTCTGCCTGTCCTGAGCAGTCTTCAACCTCTCCCGAATGATCCTAACTCTCTCAGTAATCAGCTCAATCAACTCAAGACCCAAAACCTTTCTCTCTCCATCCTCATCCCACTAGAGAGGAGACCTGCAACTTCACCCACACAAGGCCTCGAAAGGTGCCATCTGGATGCTTGCCTGGTAACTGTTGTTGTAGGTGAACTCAACCAATGGCAAATGATCCTCTCACTATCCTGAAAATCTAACATGCAAGCTCGGGGCATGTCTTCTATAACCTGGTTAACCCTCTCGGTCTGCCCATCGATCTAAGGATGAAATGCGGTGTTGAAATCTAACCGAGAACCCATAGCACTCTGAAAGCCCTTCCAGAACCTGGAAGTAAACCTCGGATCCCGATCAGAAACAATGGTAACTGGTACCCCATACGGTCGAAGCACCTCCTTGGTGTACAAGGCTACAAGCTGGCTCATACTGTATATAGTCCGATAAGGTAGGAAATGTGCAGACTTTGTCAACCGATCAACTACAACCCAGATAGCATCAGAGCCCCTTACCGTCCTTGGCAAGCCAACTATGAAGTCCATCGAAATATTCTCCCATTTCTATTCCAGAATAGGGAGGGACTGTAAAAGACCTGCTAGCCTCTTATGCTCTACCTTCACCTATTGGTACACCAAGCTACGAGCCACGTACTCTGCCACTTCCCTCTTCATGTTTCGCCACTAATAGTGCCTCTTGAGATTTTGGTACATTTTAGTACCCCCAGGATGTACCGTTACTTGGATCGATGAGTCTCGTCCAAGATCTCACTCCTCAACACCACGTCGGCGGGAACACACAACTTGCCTTTGAATGTGATGGCACCATCACTGTGAGTACCTGAATTTTACCCTCCATTCCCGATCAGGATAAATCCCAATAAGGAATGGTGATAAATTGTAATTGAGTTGTGAGTCGCCACCTATCTAATTCTGAGGGAAATAGGTCCCTGAATTTGTTGGATAAGGCATGGTCTAGAAATCAGAGGTCAGGGTAAGTGATTCAGTTGAGTTAGGGGAAGGTGTTAGGCACCCCTAAACCCCCATCCGGAGATGGTTACCTACTCCCTAAGTTTGAATCAAATAAAAGAAACCATAAAGAAGCTTGCAATTTTATCTATATGCTGAGCAATGTAATATTGAATGAAATACATGAATTGAGATGGATAGAGTAGAAACGGAATAGGGATTCTATCCTAGGGAGAGCTGAACCCGATCAGGGTTGCCTACGTATCCACAGTTAGTGGAATCAAGCCACACGTAGTTCCGGAGGGAAGTTGATGGTTTGATTTGATTTGATTTGATTGGATTGGATTGTGGGTGATTGAAAGGTTTGAGGGTTTTTGCTCTTATTTGATGAGCGAGGTGACCTTTTAAGCTCGTGCTGAGGAGCGAAAGGTTGAAGGATTTGATTTGATGGATTTCGCTGATCTGGGAGCGAAATGGCCTTTTAAGCTCGTGCTGAGGAGCGATGGGGCAGTTTAAGCTCGTGCTGAGGAGCCTGGCGAGGTGGGTATTTGAACAGGATTTGAACTGAGGCTCTAACAAGGGATTAAGAATAGATAGGGTTTCACTAGAGCTTAACTAGAGTTTACCTAGGGTTAATTAGGGCTTAATCAGGGTTTACCTAGGGTTAACTAGGGCTTAATCAGGGTTTAACTAGGGTTTACTAGAGTTAATTGGATTTAACTGGGGTTAACTGGGATGACTAGGGTTAACTAGAGTTAACTGGGATTAACGAGGGTTAACTGGGGTTAACTGGGTTTAACTGGGATTAACTGGGGTTAACTGGGTTTAACTGGGATTAACTAGGGTTAACTGGGTTTAACTAGGGTTAACTAGAGTTAACTGGGATTAACTAGGGTTAATTGGGTTTAACTGGGATTAACTAGGGTTAACTGGGGTTAATTGGGTTTAACTGGGGTTTTGACTGGGATTAACTAGGATTAAATGGATTTAACTGGGGTTAACTAGAGTTAACTAGGATTAACTAGGGTTTTTGGGCAGAGGTTCGACTAGGCGAAACAAGTTTTGAACCGGGATTTGGGCAGGGGTTCGACTAGGCGAGGCTAGTTTTGGAACCAGGATTTGGGCAGAGGTTCGACTAGGCGAGACTAATTTTGAACCGGGATTTGGGCAGAGGTTCGACAGGGTAAGCCGGGTTTAAATAAAACCGGGCAGGGGTTTGACAGGGTAAGCCGGGTTTAAGTAAAACCGGGCAGGGGTTTGACAGGGTAGCAGTCTAAGTATAAAAAACAATAAAATAATTATACTAAGAAAGGACAAAGCAAACGTCAGAGTTTCGGCGATTTTACCTTCCGGGAAACCCAAAAGGGTCTCTGAATTAAGTGCTCCTGAGAACGATTCTTCGAAATTAGGGTTTCCGGGATCGCCGACGCCAAAAGAAGGATTTTCGAAAGAGGAGAGAGAAGAGAGCAAGTGGAAAAGGAATGAAGAATGAAGGAAGGGGTGGGGGGTATTTATAGTTTTTCAAAACGGGGTCCGCGCCTTTTTAAAGGGCGCAATTTACTATATTTTAATGAATAGTAAAGCGGTATGAACAGTGAGTCGGCAACGCGATATTTCGAAATCCGCGCCTTTTTAAACGGCGAGATTTTAATATATTTTATTATTAACAAAAATAATAATAAAAAATGAAGTTTGCCATAGAAGTGGGACCGACATGGTTCCGCGCCTTTTAAAAGGGCGAGCTTGCCCCTTAGGGCCTGTTTGGCCTTTTATAAAACTAATTTTTTGGTTTTTTTGTTTATACTCCTATTTGCTGAAAAACTGTTTTTATCGTTTTAAGCACATTTTGAGTCCAAAAATAGTCAAAATTGAACTGATAAAATCTAGAAAAATATTTTTAGATAAAACATGAATTTTTTGGTGCTTTTCAGGGGCGTTTTGGTCATTTTATACTCCAGGGGCATTTCGGTCATTTTCTACAGTTTTAAGTCCGATTTAATCCCAAAAATAACCAAAATTCATCAAAAAATTTGTAAAATCATTTTGAACCAAATGAAAACTTTTAGAATTTTTTCAGGGGTATTTTGGTCATTTTTCACCCTAGGGGTATTTTGGTCAATTTTCACCTAAGGGGCGTTTTTCAGAAATTGAAGCACGTGGAAAGAGAGTCTTAAAAGAGGGTTTTTAAGAGGATTTTTAGAAGGGTAAAAGATGCTAAAAGGGTGCAAAATTGGGGTGCTTACAGTTGCCCCTCTTTGTCGGAGGGTGTTGGCACGTGAACGACAAAGACTATAAGGCCGCAATTTTGCGTGCATGTGAACAAAACCTGTTAATTTTGAAGACAAAAGAGTCAGAAAAAGAAAAAGCTATATTATGCTTAGACTGCTTGCCACAAATGGGATCCTAGAGGACGGGGTTGATGGGAAACCTGTTTAGTTGCTGGGGGATAGAGAAGAAATTGATGGTTTATCCTTAGTGATGAAACATCCAAGATATGGGAGAGATAGTTCTTCGCCTTATTGCAAAGGGGAAAAGAAGCGTACTCATAAAGAAGGGATAACAATATTACGATGTCAGCCAAATTGTAAAAGGTGGATGACAACCATAGCGATGTCAGCCAGATTGAAAGGGTTGATGACAAGTGAGGCAATGTCAGTCGGATTGAAAGGGTGGATGACAAGTGAGGCAATGTCAGCCGGTTTGAAAGGTAGATGACAAGTGGGGCGATGTCAACCAGACTGAAATGGCGGATGACAAGCGAGGCGATGTCAACCGGTTTGAAAGGTGGATGACAAGCGAGGCGATGTCAGCCAGTTGCAAGGGTGGATGACAAGCGTAGCGATGTCAGCCAAATCAAATGCGCTTTTCGCCTCCTCACAGGAGGGATTGCTTTTGAAGTGTTGCTTTTAGCCTCTTCACAGGAGGGGTCGCTTTTGAAGTGTTGCTTTTAACCTCTTCACAGGAGGGATCGATTTTGAAATGTGCTTTTAGCCTCTTCACAGGAGGGATCGCTTTTGAAATATTGCTTTTAGCCTCTTCACAGGAGGGATCGATTTTGAAGTGTTGCTTTTAGCCTCTTCACAGGAGGGATCGCTTTTAAAGTGTGCTTTTAGCCTCTTCACATGAGGGATCAATTTTGAAATGTGCTTTTAGCCTCTTCACAGGAGGGATCGCTTTTGAAATGTTGCTTTTAGCCTCTTCACAGGAGGGATCGCTTTTGAAATGTGCTTTCAGCCTCTTCACAGGAGGGATCGCTTTTGAAATGTGCTTTTAGCCTCTGCACAGGAGGGATCGCTTTAGAAATGTGCTTTTAGCCTCTTCACAGGAGGGATCGCTTTTGAAATGTTGCTTTTAGCCTCTTCACAGGAGGGATCGCTTTTGAAATGTGCTTTTAGCCTCTTCACAGGAGGGATCGCTTTTGAAATGTTGCTTTTAGCCTCTTCACAGGAGGGATCGCTTTTGAAATGTGCTTTCAGCCTCTTCACAGGAGGGATCGCTTTTGAAATGTGCTTTTAGCCTCTTCACAGGAGGGATCGCTTTTGAAATGTGCTTTTAGCCTCTTCACAGGAGGGATCGCTTTTGAAATGATGGGTGGTAGGAGGGTGGATGACAACACATTACGATGTCAATCGGACTGAAAAGAGTGGATGATGTACAAGAATGCAAAATGGTGTACTCGAGGTATCAGGGTGTACGTATGGAATGTTGGGATGTGCACGGAGCATAGGGAAATGTTTACGGAAAGCTGAGATGTACACGAAACGCAGGAAAATGCTTACGGAAAGCTGAGATGCGCGCGGAGCACAGGAAATTGCTTATGAAAAGCTAAGATGCGCACGGAGTGCGGGGAAATACTTACGGAAAGCTAAGATGCGCACGGAGCGCGGGAAATGTTTACGAAAAGTTGAGAGATTCTTTTGAGAATCAAGCTTCACTTATTTCACCTAGCTAGTAGACGTGTGTGTAATTTGTTACGCGTGATACGAGTGCATAGTGCAACTACGTGGATGTGTCTGCATAGAGTGCGACTTATTTTGTGAGTGTCTGTGGTGCAGATGTGTGCGAATAGTACAACTAACATCGTGATTATGTGTGTGTAGCGTGGTTGACCACGTGGAATGTGTGTGTAGAGAGCAACTAACATTGTGAATGCTGTGCGGTTAACTATGTGAATGTGTGTGCAAAGTGTTATTAACATTGTAAATACACTTGCGCAGTGAGCGACAAATGTGTGTGTAGTGCGAACACATGTGGTGGTTATGCAGTGTGCAGCTAAGTGGAAGTAAACATAATGCAACTAATCTATGTAGATATATGTGCAGAGTGTGACTACTTAATGTGCATGCATAGTGAGCTAACATGACGAATATGTGTGCGTAGTGTGACCAACTATGTGAAATCATGTAGTGTAGATAACATTGTGAATGTATGTGCACAGTGAATGTGTCAAATAAAACATATCAAGGGGTCCATCAAATGAGATGGCTAGCACAGAACACTGCATCATACATGATGTATCTGGGGTGCACCGAATGAGGGTGGCTAATAAAGAATGACACATAAAATATGGTGTATCTGGGGTGCACCGAATGAGGGTGACTAATAGTGAGCGACGCATCAAACATGATGTATCTGGGGTGCACCGAACGAGGGTGGCTAACAAAGAGCGACACATCAAACATGATGTATCTGAGGTGCACCGAATGAGGGTGGCTAACAAAGAGCGATGCATCAAACACGATGCATCTGGGTGCATCGAATGAGGGTGACTAATAAAGAGCGACTCATGATGTATCTGAGGTGCACCGAATGAAGGTGGCTAACAAAAATGACACATAAAACATGATGTATCTAGGGTGCACCGAATGAGGGTGGCTAACAAAGAATGATGCATCAAACATGATGTATCTGGGGTGCACCGAACGAGGGTGGCTAACAAAGAGCGACACATCAAACATGATGTATCTGAGGTGCACCGAATGAGGGTGGCTAACAAAGAGCGATGCATCAAACACGATGCATCTGGGTGCACCGAATGAGGGTGACTAATAAAGAGCGACTCATGATGTATCTGAGGTGCACCGAATGAAGGTGGCTAACAAAATGACACATAAAACATGATGTATCTAGGGTGCACCGAATGAGGGTGGCTAACAAAGAACAATGCATCAAGCATGATGTATCTGGGGTGCACCGAATGAGGGTGGCTAATAAAGAATGACAATGGGTGTGAATGTATATGTGTTGGTATGCAATTTGTGAAGCATGTGCAATGTGCGATGTAATTGACATATGCGTATGCATGACATGCGATGAATATGAAGAACATGACTCGCTCTATAATCCAGTCTTGCTCTCGCTTCTTGTTGATTTGAGATTCTTGGCTTTGCCTGCTTTTGTTGGAGAGCTCGCTATAGTGAGATTGATTTTGACCAAGTCATAAACCACACTCGACATTGATTACAGACTAAACTAAAACTATTTTTGAAAACAAATGACTTTCGAGTTTCCCAAAATAAGTGCTTTCTTTGCTTGTTGGTTTGTGAGAGGATTTGCCCTTACTGAAGATTGAATGCTTTGCCCCCATAGGGCAGGATATAGCAATGAGCAAAGTTGATCTTCTGTGCTCAGCCAAGGAAGATAGTTACTCAATTCTGACTTTATTGCATGCAGAATTTGGTCTTGCTTGGAGCCAAGGGCTTTGTATTGTAAATGACGTTGAATTCTTCAGTCTGAGCTGCTTGCAGATATGTTGCCGGAGATCTGGGATAACCGTTGTTAAGATCCTGTTACCAGAGTTCAACTTTTCCCTTTTTTACCCTTGGAATGACCAAGTTTGGGGATCGCATAATTTTTGCGCAATGAGGCCGTTCCCGGTTTTCACTCATGCCTGCGAAGTTGATTTTCTTATTCCCTTTTTTGCCCCTGATAACAACATCAGGGCTGGGCTCGCATGATTTTGGCGACTCAGTGCCATTTCTGGTTTTTACTGGGCCTGCGATTTTCTGAGTCGAACTGTCCTCTCCTGTCATTGCTTGGTGGATTTGATACAGCTATTGGATACTTGTCTATCAATCTGCTAGTACTCTTAATCTCAGAGGGATCTAGGAGGACTTGGGATAGGATGAAACATAGGCTAGGGGGTCGAAGATTGGGACACCCTTTCTGCCTTTGAACTTTCTTGAGCATTTCTGTAGAGCTTTGATCTTTTTTTTTTTTTTTTTTTTGGCTTTTGATTGATTTTTCTTTTGAGACACTTTAGTTTGCTCAAGAAAACTGATTGATTTGACCGTACCTGTTTTCAGGCTGCCTACGTACCCTTTTCAGGATCAGGTCATGACGTAGTTCATGCTTTGTAAAAATTTTTGCACAGGGTGTCCCGATATGAAAGTGTAGTGAAAGAAAGGCAATTAGGCTCGAAGGGCTAACTAGCGGTCTTCATGAATTTGATGGGTTATAAACAGGGAGGAATGGTGTACCAAACATGGCCTTCTTTCATTTCCCAAAGTAACTAAGAGTACAGGCAGTTTCCAGACAAGATATTGAGCATGGTGCTTCTCTGTTCTGATCTATACTGACAGGCTCTGGGAGGTCTTCATCATCCATGCAGCTGAGTCAAAGAGTATTCAGAGAGTCTTTGACCAACCGCATGGGCCTTCAAAGCTGGACATATTTTGCCCCTGGTATTGAATAAGTCGATGATTCTTGTGTAATGATGTGATCATATTCCTCTATGCTTTGACTTGCGGCCTTGGTTGATGTGGCGGTTCAATTGTTTGAGATGTACTGGAATCCGCTTTGCTTCCTCTGATCATGTTCATACAAGCATCTATGGTTCGATAGCTTGACCTCTCGTATTGTATCGTATTTCTTCAATGCGTGAATGATCAAGCTTCGAATGGTGGCATTGCCCATGTCTTAGACTGCAAGATGTCTATCTTGATGATACCCCAATCTGCTTAGTGAATGCTCTGCTTGTATTGACGACTGGAAGCTTGAAATTGAGGGAGCGGATTGAGTGTTTCAAGAGATCATGCAAGCATACTGCAGGTAGTGTTCGTGCGGCCTCAACACTTGGCTCAGCAAGGTGCTAATCTTTGCATGCTTAGGGTCATTATTGAGTTTTCTCTTACTTGGTTTGACTCAGCGAGGTCGAGGGTCTCTTTTCGAGAGGTCCCTTTTTCTTGCTCATTGACATATGCTACCCCTGGGTACTATGAAATTGAAGTGGATGGCTTGGTGAATGTTTGGGCAATTTCTCATTAGACCAACAAGCTTAGTTAGCATGAGAAATAATTTTTTGCTTCAGATCACTAACTCTTTCAGAGAAGATTTGTAACATTATGAGCCTTTCGGGCATTTTGCAAAAAGGTTGAGTCATGTTTAGAAAAAGAGTACCATTTTATAGAAAAGGACTATACAAGGCTTGACTTAAAAAAAGTGAATTTTTACAGACTTCCTTGACCACTAGGGCCAACAAAAAAACAAAAAGAAATTTGAACGGACGAAGTTTGAAACGTGGTCTGATCAATCTCACAGGAGCAAGCTTGTTGGTGATGCTTTAATCATCTCTTCTGCCTTGGGAGCTTGAATGGCACAGAGCGGCTCATTGGTTTCGATGGATGGGCTTGTCTTGGTAAAAGGGTACCCAATTCCAAGGATGATATCTGGTCCAATTATAATGTCACCTTGGTTGATTAAATCCTGGACTACATGCCTCAAAAGCATACATCGGTCAGTGCCATGCCCAATAGCTTGATGGAATGAACAATACTGGTCCATGCGAAAACTGGGTGATGGACGGGTTGGTGGTGGTGTAGGATCTCGAGGTTGAACTAGGTTTTTCTATATAAGCAAGGGCAAAAGTTGGTTGAGCTTACACGGTAGTGGAGTAAAGTTTCTGGGTAACGTCCGCACTTGTTGTGGTATGAGAACCTGGTTTTGGTTTTGCCCCTGTACTTCTTGGAATCCATTCAGAATATAAGCGACGTCACTTAGAAGGGCTCTAAGTTCTTCTCTGCGAAAGGTTTCTATGACTCCCTCGTGATCATTTGATGCTTCACCACGCTCCATTTCTTCAGATGATTGCCTTTAGATCTGTCACTCGAGGAAGAGTAAGAACTGAGAACATAGAGCGAGTTGACGCAGGACACGAGACTCAAAAGATGAAATGATGGTGTAAGTGATGACATGATAACTTAAAGGATGATACACAGCATGCATGGCATAGAAGATGACGAGAGCATGCAAACAAATGTGAGATGGTGATATACAGAATGATGATGATCATGCACAAGATATGTTTCAAGACACGTTGATGGACCCTTTATGCAAATGAACAACATCCTGTTTATACAATGATGAAGATATGGATGCTGAGTGTTGTGTGCTTGGGCCGGATCCTATTACTGATCTTTCAGTAAAAGGGTAACAAAATCAAGCGACTGTGATATGCCCCTGGGAATAATTGCTGGCATTGTTAGTTCATAGCCAGGGGGAATCCCTGCGGCTTGATGAGCTTACCCAATTTGAAGGATCAGTTGCCGATGTGATACTGCATGCAGGTGGATCAGACTTAACTAAACCTAATGCATGATGATGCGATCAAGATATGCACATGATGAACTGAATTTTTAAACAGAATGAATTTGAATTTGAAATTTGAAAGAAATGATTGAGTTAAACTCATGATGAATGATAATGTCATCGAATGAATTTGAATCTTGATAGAAACAAATAAGAATAAATTTGAATGTAATTGATTGAATGTGAATTAGTCAAAATGAATTTGACTAAAAAAACAATACCTGAGTTTGATGAAAACTTAGATAAAGAATAGTGATGAAATGAATTGAAATTGATTGAATATGAATTGACCAAAATGAGTTTTGGTAAAAACCTGAATCAAATGGAAACTCAGATGATGAATATGGATGACGTAGACAAGTGGGTGGAAAATTAATCAAAATAAATTTTGACCAAAAAAACCTGAGTTAGATGTAACTCAGAAGATGGATGGGTTGGTATGGATTGGATATTAATCAAAATAAATTTTGACTAAAAAAACCTGAGTTAGATGTAACTCAGAAGATGGATGGTGACATGGATTGACCAAAATAAATTTTGATTAAAAAACCTGAGTTAGATGTAACTCAGAAAATGGATGGGTTGGTATGGATTGGATATTAATCAAAATAAATTTTGACTAAAAACCTGAGTTTAGATGTAAACTCAAAAAATGGATGACACTGATAGGAATTGAGATACGAAATTGAATGAATTGAATTGAAAGAATTAACATATTTTAAGGGTGAGCTAATTCAACGTGTGTAACCCATTGGGGTGAGTGGATAGGAGTCCATTTCATTTATCTGGGTTGTAAGAAACCAGAGCCCAAATGGGTTAAGATAAACTGACAAAAGGAGAGTCTATACAACTCATTTTAGTGTGGGTTGGCTGGTTGCCCCTTGACCAGTTTGATCTAGGGTATTAGCCTCACATATGAGTTGAGTTGGCTAAGAAGGGTTAGGGTCCACACCTATCTAACATCAAATTGGGCTCACACAAGCTCCAAAATAGGTTAGGTATAGGGATAAGGAAATCCCTATATCTAAGCAGAAATGAGGGAGCGGCTTAAACCAAGAGCAGAATAGGAATAAGGTTATCCCACCTGATGGGTAGCTCTTGGTTTATGCCCAAATAGTGATTTATAATCTACATGCTTATGCTGGTGTATGCAGGGTTTTGACTATAAGGTTAAGGAGCACTTGACCGTATATGCGACTCCCCGGTATAGAACATACCTGAAAAGGGATGATTGGTGCAAGTGGGAAAGACCAGTTGCGTTAACCGGAGATAACCATCTCTCGGTCTACAACCCGTACTTTTCACAGATCTTTGGGCTCCAGCATCGGGGATAACCATCTCTCGATTGTAAGCTTACCGGATCCACCTAGGTAGGTGAAAGGTTTTTATTCTAATATGCAATGAATATGAATGCATCAATCAAAATCAAGCAATGAATAAAAATGGAACCCTAAGCATGTTGCTAAGTTTTGCAAACAAATGTCCGAGGTTTTAATTAAAATGAATGAAATAACATATCGATGAAATTGAAAGATTTTGATGTGGTTTCCGGTATTTGATTCAGACTTAGATTTTGGCTTGAATACTGGTCTGCGAAACCAGAATCCCCAGCAGAGTCGCCAGCTGTGAGTACCTGAATTTTACCCTCCATTCCCGATCAGGATAAATCCCAATAAGGAATGGTGATAAATTGTAATTGAGTTGTGAGTCGCCACCTATCTATTTCTGAGGGAAATAGGTCCCTGAATTTGTTGGATAAGGCATGGTCTAGAAATCAGAGGTCAGGGTAAGGGATTCAGTTGAGTTAGGGGAAGGTGTTAGGCACCCCTAAACCCCCATCCGGAGATGGTTACCTACTCCCTAAGTTTGAATCAAATAAAAGAAACCATAAAGAAGCTTGCAATTTTATCTATATGCTGAGCAATGTAATATTGAATGAAATACATGAATTGAGATGGATAGAGTAGAAACGGAATAGGGATTCTATCCTAGGGAGAGCTGAACCCGATCAGGGTTGCCTACGTATCCACAGTTAGTGGAATCAAGCCACACGTAGTTTCGGAGGGAAGTTGATGGTTTGATTTGATTTGATTGGATTGGATTGTGGGTGATTGAAAGGTTTGAGGGTTTTTGCTCTTATTTGATGAGCGAGGTGACCTTTTAAGCTCGTGCTGAGGAGCGAAAGGTTGAAGGATTTGATTTGATGGATTTCGCTGATCTGGGAGCGAAATGGCCTTTTAAGCTCGTGCTGAGGAGCAATGGGGCAGTTTAAGCTCGTGCTGAGGAGCCTGGCGAGGTGGGTATTTGAACAGGATTTGAACTGAGGCTCTAACAAGGGATTAAGAATAGATAGGGTTTCACTAGAGCTTAACTAGAGTTTACCTAGGGTTAACTAGGGCTTAATCAGGGTTTACCTAGGGTTAACTAGGGCTTAATCAGGGTTTAACTAGGGTTTACTAGAGTTAATTGGATTTAACTGGGGTTAACTGGGATGACTAGGGTTAACTAGAGTTAACTGGGACTAACTAGGGTTAACTGGGGTTAATTGGGTTTAACTGGGATTAACTGGGGTTAACTGGGTTTAACTGGGATTAACTAGAGTTAACTGGGTTTAACTAGGGTTAACTAGAGTTAACTGGGATTAATTAGGGTTAATTGGGTTTAACTGGGATTAACTAGGGTTAACTGGGGTTAACTGGGTTTAACTGGGATTAACTGGGATTAACTAGGGTTAACTGGGATTAACTAGGGTTAACTGGGTTTAACTGGGATTAACTAGAGTTAACTGGGATTAACTAGGGTTAATTGGGTTTAACTGGGATTAACTAGGGTTAACTGGGATTAACTGGGGTTTTGACTGGGATTAACTAGGATTAAATGGGTTTAACTGGGGTTAACTACAGTTAACTAGGATTAACTAGGGTTTTTGGGCAGAGGTTCGACTAGGCGAAATAGGTTTTGAACCGGGATTTGGGCAGGGGTTCGACTAGGCGAGGCTAGTTTTGGAACCGGGATTTGGGCAGAGGTTCGACTAGGCGAGACTAATTTTGAACCGGGATTTGGGCAGAGGTGCGACAGGGTAAGCCGGGTTTAAATAAAACCGGGCAGGGGTTTGACAGGGTAAGCCGGGTTTAAGTAAAACCGGGCAGGGGTTTGACAGGGTAAGCCGGGTTTAAGTAAAACCGGGCAGGGGTTTGACAGGGTAGCAGTCTAAGTATAAAAAACAATAAAATAATTATACTAAGAAAGGACAAAGCAAACGTCAGAGTATCGGCGATTTTACCTTCCGGGAAACCCAAAAGGGTCTCTGAATTAAGTGCTCCTGAGAACGATTCTTCGAAATCGAGTTCCCGGGATCGCCGACGCCAAAAGAAGGATTTTCGAAAGAGGAGAGAGAAGAGAGCAAGTGGAAAAGGAATGAAGAATGAAGGAAGGGGTGGGGGGTATTTATAGTTTTTCAAAACGGGGTCCGCGCCTTTTTAAAGGGCGCAATTTACTATATTTTAATGAATTGTAAAGCGGTATGAACAGTGAGTCGGCAACACGATATTTCGAAATTCGCGCCTTTTTAAACGGCGAGATTTTAATATATTTTATTATTAACAAAAATAATAATAAAAAATAAAGTTTGCCATGGAAGTGGGACCGACATGGTCCCGCGCCTTTTAAAAGGGCGAGCTTGCCCCTTAGGGCCTGTTTGGCCTTTTACAAAACTGATTTTTTGGTTTTTTTGTTTATACTCCTATTTGCTGAAAAACTGTTTTTATCTTTTTAAGCACATTTTGAGTCCAAAAATATTCAAAATTGAACTGATAAAATCTAGAAAAATATTTTTAGATAAAACATGAATTTTTTGTGCTTTTCAGGGGCGTTTTGGTCATTTTATACTCCAGAGGCGTTTCGGTCATTTTCTACCGTTTTAAGTCCGATTTAATCCCAAAAATAACCAAAATTCATCAAAAAATTTGTAAAATCATTTTGAACCAAATGAAAACTTTTAGAATTTTTTCAGGGGTATTTTGGTCATTTTTCACCCTAGGGGCATTTTGGTCAATTTTCACCTAAGGGGCGTTTTTCGGAAATTGAAGCACGTTGAAAGAGAGTCTTAAAAGAGGGTTTTTAAGAGGATTTTTAGAAGGGTAAAAGATGCTAAAAGGGTGCAAAATTGGGGTGCTTACAATCACCATTCAAAGCAAACTCCTGGCTACCATTGCTAACCGACTTGTCTCGGTAAGCAAGCAACTCCGCATCCGAACTCTGCAACTCCTTAATCTGAACCTGGATATAAGGCCTGACCGTAAGATTAGCCATAACTGGCCCAGAAGTAGGAATGCTAAAGCTAGTAAATAGATTCGCTATGACCTCCAATAACTTCCACTCCTGGACCATCATGTGAGCCAAGTGTCCAGAAGACTTCCTGCTTAGAGCATCTGCCACCACGTTTGCTTTACCCGAGTGATAATAAATGGCACAGTCATAATCCTTTAGAAACTCCACCCATCGGCGCTACCTTAAATTTAGCTCTTTATTGGAAAATAGATACGTCAAGCTCTTATGATCAGTGAACACATCGAACTGTTCCCCATAAAGATAGTGACGCCAAATCTTCAACGTGAAGACAACCGCAGCAAGCTCTAGATCATGCATAGGATAGTTCTTCTCATGGTCTTTCAACTATTGGGAAGCATAGGCAATGAACTTCCCATGCTGCATCAGAACACATCCTAGCCCGATGAGTGATGCATTACTGTAGACTACGAAACCGCCGCTCCCAGATGGAACTGTGAGGATAGGGGCCGTAGTAAGCCGCTTCTTCAACTCGGCAAAGCTTTCCTCGCATTTGTCACTCCAAGTGAACTTAGCGTTCTTTCACGTGAGATATGTGAGCGGAGCCGCTAAGCTGGAGAACCCCTTCACAAATCTCTTGTAGTAACCTGCCAGACTGAGAAAACTGCGAATCTCAATAACACTCTTCAGCCTCTCCCAGTTCATCACTGTATCTATCTTTGCACAATTGACGGAGATACCCTTGACAGACACCACGTGGTCAAAGAACGCCACTTTCTCCAACCAAAACTTGCACTTGCTCAACTTAGCATATAGGTTATGCTCTCGGAGAGTCTGTAGAGTGAGGCGAAGATCTCTATCATGATCATCCCGTGTCTTGGAGTACACAATGATATCATCCACAAAGACGATCATGCACCGATCAAGAGATGGTCTGAACACCAGGTTCATCAAATCCATGAACGCAGTCGGTGCATTCGTCAGATTGTAAGGCATGACTAGGAACTCGTAGTGCCCATACCGAGTCCTGAAAGCAGTCTTGGAAACATCTTCAACCTTGATCTTTAACTGATGATACTCATATCGATGATCAATCTTCAAGAAGAACTTTGCTCCCTTTAACTGGTCGAACAAGTCGTCTATCCGAGGCAATGGATAACGATTTTTGATCGTAACTTTATTCAGCTGCCTATAGTCAACGCACATCCACATCGACTCATCCTTCTTCACGAGGAGCACAGGAGCTCCCCATGGTGAAACACTCGGCCGGATGAAGCCAAGGCCCTGTAATTCCTCCAATTGCTCCTTCAACTCCTTAAGCTCAATAAGGGCCATCCTGTACGGAGCCCTAGATATTGGAGTCGTGCCTGGAGCAAGCTCGATGGCGAACTCTATCACCCGATCTGGAGGTAAACCTGGCAATACGTACGAAAATACATCTATATACTCACATACAACCGGGATAGCTGTGGAGTCTCACGCCTCCAGGTTTGATAGACTTAGAGCTGCAAAACAAGCGATGTCTCACCTCCGTAGCCCTTGGAAGTGAAACAGCTTCTTCCCGACTGGTTGGAAGTTCACCATCTTCTCGAAGCACGCCACATGCCCATGGTGAGTCAAGAGCCAATCCATCCCAAGAATGACATCAAAGTCTAGGTCTTGGAACTCAAGGATGATCAAATCGACTGGCAACTCATGCTGCCCCACTTGCACAATACAGTCCCGATACACTTTGTCTGCATCCACAGACTTGCTGAGTGGAGTCAAAATGGATAACTCCTGAGATAATCGACTCGGCTCTAAAGTAAAGCCCTTGGCAAAACTAGGCGAGACAAAAGAATGCGTTGATCCAGTGTCGATCAAAACACGAGCTAAGCATTCGCTCACTAGCAAAATGCCTGAGTATTAAAATTAACTAAGTGTCAAGCCATAGCAAACAATCTTGAATAATTATAAATAGCATGTTCATGCATCCAATAGTACATACTTAAATACATTATCAACAAGTTATGACTTTAACAACTTGACTTGAGAGTACCTTGCACAACATCATCAGATGCATATGTGTCCTGACAAGGCGAAGACCCGACCCTGATTCGCCTGATAAGGCGGTTGTGTGGGCTATGAGGACCTAGATGCCTGCGAGGACCCCTGCTGCGAAGCCTGCATAACTGGAGGACGGCTCCCCTGAGACTGGGACTGGCCTGGTTGCTGACGACGTGGACAAATCTCGTATGATATGCCCTTGCTCACCACAATGGAAGCAACCACCAGATGCTCTCTGGTACTCTCCGGGCTTGTGTCTTCGACCACAAAATGTACACTCCTGGTAAGGTGATGAAGAGGATGTGGGCTTCCCATATCGAGTAGCCTGTGTGGTAGTCGGGCAAAAAGGTTGTGAAGTCATAGGACGAAAAGCCTATGCTAAAAGAGGTAGCCTATGAGTCTGAGGTGCAAAAGGAGGCCTCTATGACTGTGCTGGCCCAAAATTCTGATATAGGGCAGTTCTAGCCCTCTTCTCAGGCTGTACTAAGCTACTCACCTGTCCTCTAACCATATCCCTCCTCTTGAAGAACTCTTCTGAGTTCGTTTCCGCCAACTGGGCTTTGTCATTTACCTCTGCATATGTCTCGTGCCGAAACATCGATACTTTCTCTCTCAAATAGCCCTTCAAGCCTCTTTCAAACTTTTGGGCTTTCATAGCTTTAGTGGCTATCATGTGCGGAGCAAAGCGAGACAATGCCGAGAACTTGGCCTCATACTCGGCCACAAACATATTACCTTGTTCCAAGGTAATGAACTTCATCTCCTTCTTCTCACGTATTCCGATTGGAAAGTATTTCTTGTAAAACACATCAAGAAACTCTCCCATGACCACTCTTGACCCGCTCGAGTCAAGTCTCGAGTTCTGACAGCAGATATTCACCAATGGTTTGCCTCACCTTCCATCACAAAGGTGGCCCACAAAACCCTCTCTGCCTCCGTAGGCATCAAAACCGCAAACAACTTCTCTAGCTGCATAACCTACGCTTCTGCCACCATCAGGTCTATGCTACCATAGAAGATAGGAGGCTTCATCCTCTGAAATGCCTCAACTCCAGCCTGTGCTCTGTGTGGAGGAGGTACTTGTACCATGGGCATAGCAGCGGGCTACCTGGTTGCAAGCATAGTCAATGTCTATGCTATAGATGCAAAGGCTTGAGCAAAGTCGGGCTGCTCATCACCCACTGGAACTTCACTTCCATTTCCCCGAGTCTGATATCCTCGACCTCGGTTACCACGTCTCATGGTGTATCCTGAGAACAATAGTAATCCATAAGTCTAACTTGAAAACCATATGGTATCACAACATTTCATTATTTGATACAGTATATATATATACCTACACATACTAGCATCAGAGTACAATTGATATTCCTAGCGAAGCTAAGACACTAGGTTCAGTTTATTTTCCAACTGGTTATAGCCAAAGACTAACCGGTAGTCTCTAATTGGAATACGATTCCCTAGACAAACCTAATGCCATGTGATCTGATACCAAGTCTGTCGCGACCCAAAATACCCCCTAGGAGTTAGGGATACTTTAGCTCGTGAACATCATGTCAAACCATCATGTATGACACATAAGGCATACTCAAAATCCTGTCAGAGCGCACAAGTTATACATATAACTAAAACAAAGCGGAAGCAATTCAAAATAACATACTCCTATCATTAGGTTCAAGTTTGAACCAACAGAACATAGTAAACATTAAGTATGAAGTGGACAAGTCCCACTCTCAATACTATTAAAATATGAGTACACTCTCCCTCACTCTCTCAGCAAAAATCTAGATAGGGCCACCTATCCCGTGGTCCATCATCCTGGTGGTGGTCCATAGTAGGCTCTGGCTCGTAGTATTCTTCCTCTATCCAAGGATCTGAACCACAGATATCGAAAGGAACCCCTGCACCTGCCGACATCAAAACACTCGATGGGCACCAACCACTAGCCAACAATGTAATAAACACGTTCATGCATACAGTTATAGAAATCGTAAAGCGTAGAGCATAAAAAAAATATGCATATTTTCCAAAACCATTGCCATGTGATCTTTCGTGTAAGAACATCATCTTATGAGGTCTTGCAAGAATCAATAGCTTATGAGTGTGTCTTATGAGTCCTTATGAGTTCTTATGAGCATGGAGCAATTATGAGTTCTTATGAGATCCATAGAGCATGTGAGATCCTTAGAGCATAGAGCATGTGAGATCCTTAGAGACTTATGAGATCATAGACATTGAGATCCTTATGAGCATGAGTAACCGATCTTAGAAACCAACTCAAAGTTTGGCATAATCACTTATGAGTTCTTGTGTGTTTCCTTAAAACATTTCTTATGAGCTTTGAAATCTTCTACTTATGAGAAATCCGATTCATGCAAGACATGTGTACATGTGCAACTTGTGAGCATCATCATAGACTCAAAACATAGCTCTTGTGAGCATCATGATAAGCATAGAAGACTTAGAATATTTAGGTATATTCATAGAAGGTCATACATCATAGAATTTCATTGATATGATAGCATACAAACACTTCGAATTTCATCATCCAATAAACCAAGAACATACTTAGAATATGGTTTTCTTTAAAAAAAAAAAAAAACAAGGTTAGATAGTAGAAGGTATCTACCTTGTGAAGGATTGATTTCCTTCACTCAAGAGGTTTTCAAAGCTTGTGGGAGAGAAGATCCAAGCTTAGGAAGGACTCTTGAATCAAAACTCGGGCTTCACTTGAATTTAGCACAAAGCCTAGAAAACCCTAGCTTTTACACTCTTTTTCTCTCAAAATTTCTCCCAAAAACTTCTCTAAGGTTCTTGTAACCCTAGCCACGAATTTGTGGGTTATATAGGCCAAGGGGTGAGGCCAAAGACCCTTACACCCTTAAAATATCTCAAAGGGTCGGCTATAAGGCAAAAATATGTACCACGGATCTATCCGTCATGAGCAAGGATAGATCCTTCAAAAAATCCTTCTCTATCAAAAAAACTCATACAATTTTTATCTTGACCGATCTATCGGTCGTGGACACGGATAAATCCTTAGTGGACGGATCTATCGGTCACAAAACGGATTTATCCTTCATGAGCATCCCTTCACCCGTTTTTCACACTACGGTATTTTGACCATAACTTTTGACTCACTTATCAGATTTTGACGATTCAACTTGCGTTGGACTTGTTATTTAAAGGGGAAAAACTTTCATGTTTTTTTACAAATCCTCATTCTTCTGTATTCATATTCCAAAATGGCCCTAAAGGTTACTGGTCCAAAGTGACTGCTGAATTGACAGCAAACCCACTTTCAAAAAACCCACATTTCACTTAACTTCTACTCCTAATCTAGAAAAGTGATGAACATGAATATTTAAGAGGATTTCAATACCTTTCAAATGGCTCATGAATCACTCAATTCCAATAAGTGATGACAAAACTAGAGTTCCTTAAAGTTGAGGGTAGGTTCGGACATCCACCTTCTTTGACACTTAGAGTGTTTCATACTCTCATTTTGGGTCCCAAACACACATACATCATTCCTTATGTTTCACACCAAATCAATACCATAACACTCATTTTAAAGGAGATACCTCATTCCCATTTAAACTAACACCAAGGTCAAATGGAAGACCTTGACCTTTACATACACTATTCACAACACTATTCACTGGCCATGAAAATAAACTCCAGGGTTCTACAGTCAAATTTGTGGAAGGCCACTCACTAAATATTGTAGTTAGTGGGGCTAATGCAAAGAATTCAACATAGATTCACACACACGCGCACACACACACACACATATATATATGGTGTGCATAAACTTATTTACTTTTTAGTGTCTTAAAAAAACAATGAATGATTTAAGTTATTTATATTCTGAGGCTTCTTTTTAGGGTTTCTTTTTCCTAATCTAAATGGGTGAATTTATTTATTTTATAATCTCTCTCTCTAGGATTCAAAATTTCATCCCAAAACACACCTTTGTCTCAGTAGACAATTTGAAAGATTATTTATAATACTTGAAATAAATATATATAGGGTCTTGTTGTCGTTCACATAGTGCATGGTTATGGAATAGACCAGTCGGACTCTTTTGACTCATGTATCTTTAAAATTGAGGATATCTTTGACAAGATAATTAATGAGTCAATCTTATTTATTTACTTTCTTATTTTCTCTTTCTTTGTTGTTAAGATATGGGAAAATTTACGACACCTCATTTTTGCTTCCATATATGTTCTCTTGTTTATTTTTCACTCTATTATAAGAAGAAAATAAGATGCTCTCCATCAAGTATTGGAGAAGTTAGTGACAAAAAAAAAAGTATTGGAGAAGTTTCTACCATTATCAATATATATATATATATATATATATATATATATATATTATTATTTTTCCTAAATCTTAATTAGGTTAGCATTAACCCTAGATTTAATACAGACCTAACTAGGCTAGTTAATGAGTAATGTGGCAGAACAATGTTATTCTAGTTTTTTTATATCATAATAGAGAAAAAATAGGGAATGAGAAGAAATAAAGAGAGAAAATAGGGGAAAATGTAACCCTCTCTATGACGGCTCTCACTCTAGCTGCAGCTAGTCATTTTCTCTATTTTTTAAGATGACTTTCACTCTACTCAAAGTAGCCCTTTCCATGACTTGAACTCAAGACATGGTGAACGACTCTAATACTAAATGGTATGGACCTAACCTACTAACTTGTAAATCAAGTCATTAGGTCCAAGAGCACATTGTAATAGTTGACAATTTCAGTTAAGAAAACTTAGAAGAATGCTAAGCATACTCTCACATTCTCTACTCTCACCAATTTTAGATAATAAAACAAATGACTTTGTATGTGCCCACAAGTAGTCTTGGCATAAAGTCATTCGTTTTACTATTTTAAAATCGTGAGAATATGTTATTATTCCTAAAAAAAACTTATAAGCACAACCTGACCTAATTGAACCAAACTCATTTCAACTCGAGTTAAGCCTAGGGTTGAGAATTGAGCCCTTGGGTTAGGCACCTTAGGTTGAGAGTATAGATGGGTTTGGCCAGGGGCAAATTGCTTTCCTCTTAGGGTTGGGCTTGTGTTGGTCCTAACTTGCCTGAGTTGCACCGCTTGTTATAATATTATAACTTAATTAATAAAATTGAACCTATATACTACAATATGTATATAGTTACTAATAGAGGGCTACGGTGAACAAGTCTTTGCAAGGTATATACAAAGCCTGACCCTCAAGTACCTCAGGGCAAAAAGAAATGTAATACCCTCACCTAAAAAAATGTGGGCCCAAGTACACCATAGGCCAAAAGCCCACCTTATAATGTAAATATTTCAATTTAAGATAAAGAGAAATTTATTTAGATTAGATCTCTTTAAAACAAATTAAATCCCTTTTAAAATTTAAAATAACTAAACATGAGAGAGAGAGAGAGAGAGAGAGAGGGGGGAGAGAGAAGAAAAGGGAAAGTGTAAATATTTCTTTGGGATTTTCTTCTTCTTTTTCTACGTTTTCCTCACACTCCGATCATCTAAGTCTCCTACATCTTCTATTTTTTATTCTCTTTGTTGTGCACTAGTCTTTAATAATGCTCTCTCTAGGCATAGATCAAGCCAGAGAAAATGAGTGAAAAGGTCAAGTCAAAAGTTTTTGAGAAAAAAATGATAATTGAGAAAAATCCAGTTAGATTTTTCATTCATTTCTTATAAATAATTAGTAGTAAAAATAAATAAATAAATGTTTGATAAGTATTGATATTGTTATTAAAATTCTAGAGAGGTGAGGACATGTTATTTGAAATTTTCTAGAAATTTAATAGTATCCAATATTTTTTATTTATTTATAATTGTGCTAAGAATCTAGAAATGATAGCATGAGTTAAAATGTGAAGGTATGGAAAATATGCGATACCATGACTGTTATGTTGTCAATAACATATTATGCTTTGTTGATGCAATAATGAAGGTTATATGATGGCATGGGTGAGAACCCCTAAAATAAAGAGCAAGTCAGGATTGTGGACCCTTGGGTGAAAGGCGCTAAAGCCCTCAAGGAAGATTGCTTGGGATAGTCAATTTGACCGAATTGATACTAAAATCGATGACGATAGTAAGGCCAAGTTGGTGCGAAAATCAAGTCATCATACTTGCATGGCTCATGATATTGATTTATACTTTTATGTATTTATATTGCATACCATTTTTATTGAAAATTGATTGTAAGAAATGGAGTATGAATTTTTTCTACTGGACTTCACGGATCATTGAATATTTCATGTCAATATTTTCAGGTCTGGAGTAATTGATGCTAAAAAGTGAAGAAGAAGCATGAAGATTTTTGTCGTTATTTAGAATAATTACATAATCGATGAGAATGTTTTAGTGGATATTTTAGTGTTTGTCTTTATTTATTTGAATTTGATGAATGATATATGACTTCGAAAGTTAATTTATTTTCTGGAATAAGGATTAGTTTTATCTAAATGTCTTTAAAAGGTATGGGAGGCATAGAGATCAAATTTTAATTTAAAATATTTTAAATGAAATTAACGCGATGTTGTTGTTTTCCTAAAATTTTAGGATTAGTTATCAAAACATATTTATAGAATATTCTCTCACACTTAGAAAAATCTAAAATTGTATACGTACTTCTTAGACTGATAGCAATATGTTCCTGTAAATTTTCAAACCAAAATAAATATGTTTGCTATTTCTTTCATAATTATTTTGATGAAAACGAATCACCGAAAAAGTTTAGAATCTGGAAAGGTGGTGTAGCACCCCGAACTTTTCTATACTTAATGAATACCGTTTTCGTAGCTAATTGGTCTTCCTCGTAGTCTAATTAATAATTAAGGGAGAAATCAGAAATTTTGAAATGTCAGAAATGTTCATTTTCGAAAGACGAACCCTACGCAAGTTGAATCGTCAAAATCGGACGAGCGAGTCAAAAGATATGTCAAAATAGTCCAGACCTGCAGAGCACCGATCGCTCGGTCCAGTCAGCGATTGATCGATCCAAAACCGATCGATCGGTAGCTATCGCACTGTCAAAAATTTTGTATGGGGAAATTTTCCAGAGAGTATTTTTTTGACCGGTCGCTCGGTCAGAGTACCGATCGCTCGGTAGGCAACCGATCGATCGGTCATAACCACCGATCGCTCGGTCCCCGTGTTCTGCAGAAATTTTTGTAAGGGCTTTTTCATCTTTTGGGCGTTCAACCCTTACCCATAAAGGCTTGCTCAACCATTTAAACCCTCATTCACTACACTTAGAACATTTAGAGAGAAAGGGAGGAGAAGAAGAGGGTTTTCACCTAGGGTTTCCATTGGAGAGGGAAATCAAAGGGTTTGACAACCCTAGATCATCCCCAAACTTGGATTGCTTCAAGTTCAAGGCTCAAGCTCGTGGGGGATCTCGTCCTCAAGCTAGGGTAGCATTCTCCAAGGTGTTTCAAGAGGGTTTTCTTCCCCAAACCAAGTCTCCCTCAAGGAAAGGTTCCTCCTTTCAAGTTGGAGCTCAAATCAAGGTTCCTACCAAGATCAAGCCTTGATCTAAGGTTAGTACACCCTACTAACTTTCCCTAGCAATAATCTAGGTTTTCTATTGTAAAGGGTGATTATTTATAATATGCTTTCTTCCCTATGCATTGTATTAACTCAACAAATATAAACAAGATAAGGGAAATGGAATGGATGTGTGGATGGGAGATTGGATGTGGCGATTGGATGCTGAATGTGTGATGTATGATATGTGTGGGTTGTGAGTTGGAAATGGAGGATGGGCATTGTACAAATAACAAACTTACCCTTGTTTGATTGGATGGAAAATATGCAATTAAAATAAGGAGATGAACTACTAAGGAACAATGTATGTGATGTGTTGACGAAATGACTAAACTATGAAATAATGATTTAAATGAAGAAATGGAAAGGGGCCTTATGCATGTATTCTCATGAATGATGAATGGATTTAAATACCATATTGCTTACTCAAATTCTCATATGCATATATTGTGAATTGAATGATGATGTCATATCTCTCTTATTATCCTTATTCCATGGTTGTCACGATTGACACGTACACGAGCACGCATGATAGCATGAACTGAGATTTCAAGAGCATGTGCATATAATAACTAACAAGAAAATATTGCATGTCAAGGAGGTTGGTATCCCAGGGACATTCGGGTACTAGCCTCTGGCTCACAAGAAAACCCCTAAAATACATATTGTCAAGGAGGTTGGTAGCCCAGGGACATTCGGGTACTAGCCTCTGGCTCACAAAAAAACCATACATATCAAGGAGGTTGGCAGCCCAGGGAGATTCGGGTGCTAGCCTCTGGCTCACAAGTTACAAGATGCAAGTTTACAAGATGATGACAAGACATTCATGCATGCACGCATACATGATTTCCACGAGGCATACCGAGACATGACCTGGGTTTCCAAGCATGAGTTTTATCGGAGTTTTCGCATTCATACAAGCACGTTATGATGATTGTATTGTACCATGCCTCCTGCTATTTCTCTTGTGATGCTATTACTGCCGTGTACTGTATACCTGTTGTGGTGCATATTATTATTATGGTTAGCTAGTAGCTTGTACTCGCTGAGTATTCCATGCTCAGCCGTACTTTCATGTCGGCAGGTACGGAGGGCCCTCGACCCGGAGCCTTGGGTCGAGGAAGAGTACATAGAAGAGAGAGAGCCGTCTATTCCACTACAGTCTCAGGCGGACCAAGACCTCGATGTGTGGCCATACCTTGACTACTGTTGAGGGGAGAGTGCGAGGGGATTTTGAGTAGTTATGACATTTTGATAGGTGGGCCTGTCCACCTTCGACTTAGACATGTTTTGTATATATGTTAACTTGGAATACCATTTTGAGAACTATAGAAGAGATGAAAATTTTAGTTTACGATTCCATATTTATGTTTAGCTTCCGCGCTCTGATTATCATTGTTTTAGTACTGTAATTATCTTGTTCATGACAAGATGGTTTGGCAGGTACGTATAGTCACGCCTAAAGTATCCCTAAACTCCTAGGGGGTATTTTGGGGCGCGACAGGTGGTCCCTGTTATATAGTAGTGATATGATTAAAATTATATAGAAAAAAATTGGATTTTACTAAATAATTTTTTTACATAAATTTTTATTTAATTAGCTTTCCAGAAAGTTATAATTCACTAGAGTCTGAGTTGAGTTTGGTGAGATCCAAAAATTTTAGTATTTACAAGTATCTTAGGTTTTGTCAGTTTGTAGAATTCCAGCAATAAAGTACTTGGATTGGGTCCCATTTTTGTCTATAAAAATTACTCTAAAGAGCAACTTATAAAAATAGTTTCAAATCGGCCATCGAGTCTAGTTTCTATACATTTATGATATGATTAATTTCATTAACAATTGAATAAAATAAAAAATGGAGATCACTAATTGGTCCAGTTTGCAGAATGAATTTTAGTAGATTGAACTGAAAATAAATGACTTAAAAAATTAGAAATAAAAGTTTTCAAGATAGATTTCAAAATTTTCTTGTTAGTATATTAAGTCTAAAGTCCAGATTATCAAGCCTCATGATAATTGGATATATATTCCACAAGATTTCAAATTTTGAGTAGATGAGGGTCAAGCTGTGAATTATAATAATGTACTTTTTGGGCATAATCTTTGAGTATTAATTGGATAAAACAGAAACTAAATTTAATATACTTAAAATACCAGTAATAAATTAAAGTTAAAATAAACCATCACCTCCGAATTCTAGATCTCGGGTTAGACCATCGATAATTGGTTGGGTCGTTGGTTTCAAAAATTGAGGCATGATAAAGTAGTATCAGAGCATCAATTAGTAAATCCTAGGGGTTTTAAAAATGAGTGAGTGATCATGATCTATCCATGAATAAAACAATAGCGAGTATCTCAAATTTTTTTTTAAATAATGTACTAAGCACTATCTGTAAGACATAAGTAAGACGTGAAGGGCATAAAAGTGGTATCTAAAAATGAATTTTTGAATAACTTGTAACTACCCCGAATGATTTGATATGTGACACCGAATGATTGGTTAATGACACACAAACATTATATTAATGACACTTGTATACATAATTCATAGATAATGGGATCAGTTTGTGGAAGTCTTCTATGAAAAGCATTTCCCTAAGGCAATTAGAGACTAGAGAATGCGAGAGTTTATAAATTTGATATAGAGGGGTGTTTCAATTTTGATGATGTAATTCATTTTAGGAGTAGTTAGTAATATCCAGACCCAAAAAATTACAGGTCCAAGTAAGCCATAGGCCAAAAGCTCACCTTATTAATTAAATAGTTTAATTTAAGTTAGAGAGAGATTTATTTAGATTAGGTCACTTTTTAAAATATATCAAATATTTCTTAAATTTTTAAAACAACTAAACATAAAAGAGAGAGAGAGACCATAGAGACGGAGAAAGAGAGAAATGAGAAAGAAGAATAAGAAAAAGGTAACAATTTCTTTTGGATTTTTTCTTCTTCTTTTCCTATGTTTTTCTCGCACTTCGATCATCGATCTCTCTTACATTCTCTATATATTTAATTTTTTATTTTCTTTTTTTGTGTACTAGTCTTGAGTAATACTCTTGCTAGGCATAGATCAAACCCGCAAAAACGAGTGAAAAGATCAAGTCGAAAGTTTCCGAGAGAAAAAATGATAATTGAGAAAAATCCAGGTAGGTTTTTTATACTTTTCTTATAATTAATTGGTAGTAAAAATTAATTAATTAATTAAATTAAATATTTGATAAGTGACGATATTGTTACTTAAAATTCTAGAGAGGTGATGGCATGTTATTTGGAATTTTCTATAATTTTAATAGCATGTAATAATTTTTATTTATTTATTATTTAGCTAAGAATCTAGAAATTGATAGCATAAGATAAGATGTGAATGTATGAAAAATATGCGATACAATGATTGTTATATTATCAATAACATGATGCATTAATGGTGGTTATATGATGTCGTGGGTGAGAACCCCTAAAATAAAGAGCAGGTTAGGATCATGGAACAATCCTTGGGTGAAAGGCCCTTAAAGCCCTCGAGGAAGATCCCTTGAGTGGGATAGTTAATTTGACTGAACTGGTAACTAAATTTGTGATGATAGTATGGCCAAGCTGGTGCGACAATCAAGCCATCATATTTGCTTGAGTCATAATATTGATTTATACTTTTATGTATTTATATTGCATATATCTTTTATTGTAAATTGATTGTAAGAAAGATAGTATATATATGGATTTTCCTACTAGGCTTCAATGGCTCATTCGAAATTGAATGTCAATATTTTTTTAGGGCTGGAGTAATTGATGCTTAGAACTGAAGAAGAAGGATGAAGATTTCTCTTGTAATTTAGAGTTAATTACATAATTGATGAAACAAGTTATAGTGGATATTTTAGTGTTTGTATTTATTTATTTGAATTTGGTGAATGATGTATGAACTTCATAAATAAATTTATTTTTCAGAATAAGGATTAGTTTCATCTAAATGTCTTAAAAAGTTATGGAAGGTATAGAGACCAAGTTTTAATTTTAAACATTTTAAATGGAATTAATACGATGTTGTTATTTTCCTAAAATTTTAGGATTAATTAGGAGATCATTATAGAATATTATCCCGTGCTTACAAAAATCTAAGATTGTATACGTAGTTCTTAGACTGATAGCAACATGTCCCTCTAATATTTTAGGCCAAAATAAATTCGTTTACTATTTCTTTCATAATTATTTTGATGAAAATGAATCATTAGAAAATTATGGAATCTGGAAAGGTCCTTGTTATATAGTAATAATAAGATAAATATTATATAAAGAAATTTTGATTTGACTAAATTATTTTTTACATAAATTTTTATTGAATTAGCTTTCCAAATTTTTTTACTGAAGTCGGATTTGACTTCGGTGAAATCCAATTTTTTTAGCATTTACTAGTATCTTAGGTTTCATTAATTTGCAGAATTCTAGCAACAGAGTACTTGGATTGGGTCTCATTTTTGTCAACAATTTTTTTTTCCTAAAGTGCAACTTATAAAAACAGTTTTAAATCTGCCAACGAGTCTAGTTTGTCAATCCTATAAAGAATGGAGTAACAATTTAATAAAGAAAAACCTGAGATCACTAATTGTTCTAGTTTATAGACTGAATTTCAGTACATTGAACTAAAAAAAAAAAACTTTAAAAAATTAGAAATAAAAGGTTTCAGGGAAGATGTGACGCCCGAACCCACGCCTAGGGAATCAAGTTTCGAGATGCGCGCCCGTTCGTCATAAACACGCAAGCGGAAGACTTTACCCACGAAAATGCAAGAAATTTAAACATTTATCAGATGCTTTCGAAAAAGCAATATACACTGTCATCCAATAGTCATCATACAAACTATATACCTGTATTAATTACATTAAGTTTGTTTTACAAAAGTAAGTGTCACTACTGCACCGGGTATAGTCTGTACAATATCCAAAATCCAGAAGTCCATCGCCTATTGATCAGAAGCTCCGAGATCTGCTTACATAAAACGTCAATGAGCTATGAAGCCCAATAAAACCACAGTCCATCTAGACTATTTTCCACATAATAACACGCACCAATAATTATATAATAAACAGTTTAATATGCATATTACAGTAGAATAGAACAGTATATAATAAACTGTGACCCAAAGTCACTTAGGGTTACGTCACCCTAACCAAGTTACCGACCTCATTATTTTCCAATTATGAAGTTCATTTATGAAATGGTGTTCATATTACCAAGTTATCATTTCAATCATCAATCATGTTTCATTTCGAGTCCTTAGACTCTATTAACTGGCCACAACCCATAAATTTTATCTTAAAGTCTCTAAATCACAACCATACATGGAGCCGTTTAGACTCACATACGATGTTTCGACTTTCACCCAAACACGACCAAACCTTGGGTATACCAACCCAAACTACCTGAAATCCGACGATTTCATACCGAACCTGAGTATACCGACTCAGACAAATACCCAAACTCTGAGTACATCAACCTAGACAACTTCTATCCGAATATTACACACACAACTTAGACATTCACCCAATTAATTAAGGACATACTTCTCAATTCAACTCATTGACAACATCTACCGTGTATTCACCGCCATCGCCCTAGGTATCAGTCAAGAAGGAACCATGACCAACCTGTTTATCGTCATCTTCTGGCTAGTCTATGGAGGAACCCGACTCTTTACAAATGCCGATATCTCCTGACGTTCCACCAAGAAGGGACCCCAATAGACACGGTGCCAACATCTTCTGACCCAATCAGAGAGGAACCCCAGACTATACACTATCTTATGTTCAGCCACTTTAAACTCCCTAGGACTTCAACATCTCCTGACTATCAGTCACAGAGGAACCACGGACTATAGTTAACCCTGGTTAGGTTTTCTAACCATAGGACTAACCCCAATTAACTAAAACCTTGCTTGATTAACTGAAACGGTTGGGCCTCACACCCATATACCAAGTTCAATAATATAACGTCCCACTAGGGAACGTTTTCAGGATAATGGATGTGTCCATCACCTTACACGACACTCAAACAGACTTTTCGACACCATAAGGTGACAATACAACATACCCAGGACTCAATCCAGGCTCCCCGAAGTCCACACATCATCATAGGCCAAAAATACACATCTGGACACTGGCGATCGATCGCCCCTACAGGGTGATCGATTGCCCACTGCACAGTGAGCCTAAATCAGTGGTTTTTCAACCCTAGACCAAGGGCTACACCCCTCTACTCATATTTCATGCACATCCACCCTTCCATACATCATCAACGGGGTCTCCGATCCTTTTTCATCCACGCCAAACAAAACATACATTCTACATAGCTTAAAAAGTAGAAAATGGAGAAGAGAGAACGATTTTTACCTCCCTACATGAATTTCGAGATGACTGGGGAAGAAACGGACACCGCCAAAGCATTCAAAAGAGCGATCAATCCCAAGGTCGAGCTTCTCTCTCTCTAACTTTTCCTCTTTCTCTCTCTATACGCCAATCGAGGCACCAGGGAAGAAATCGAACGCTGCCAACGCATTCGGAACGTCGAACTATCCATGGTAGCTTCCCCTTTTCTTCTCTCTTCTTTCTCTCTCCTCTCTCTCTCTAGAATTTCTCTCTCTAGAGAGTGGGGGTGTTTGGCCGAACCTCCACCTAGAGCAAATGGGAAGAATGAGGGGGCTGGCCCCCCTTTTATAGGCCAAGGCCATGTGCAAGACACATGACCCTAGTGATGTGACCCGTTGACCGAGTCAACAGTTTGATCGGTTGACTAAATTCTGATTTTTTTTCTCGCGTATACGGCCCTGTAAACCTACTATATGACATCTGATTTTGACGAAACTTCAAGTGATTGAACTACGGGTAGTCCGACACTTGCTGTAGAAATTTTGGGAAAAAATATTATGTTTTGACTGTAAAAAGTAAGTCCGGAAGAAAACTACAAAACCACCTAATTTCTTGATTTCGAACACAAAACATGCTGTTGTTTCTTCTTTGAGATGATGAACTACCGAAACAACAGACAGTCATCCATAGGGTCTATCGACATGCAATGGTATGAGTTCATGGATTTCTATTAGAATCCCTAATAATTATTGAGTTCCAATTGAATTTTGAAATTTTGTAATTTCCTGGTTTACTTTATTTTCTTACGTTCAAGTCTCCCGCGGTCTCGTGAATCGATACGTGACGAAACTAGTACGATGGGTGATCATCTAGATAGTCGACTCGTACATTATGTACGATTTTCAAGGAAAAACACTGATGTTTTATCGATATAATCCAATCCCGAACAAAACCCACTTTTCACCAATTTAACAAACACTTAATTAATTAACCTCAGTTAAGGACCCATAAATGCATAATTTTATTATATTAAAAGTCCGGATCGTTACAGAAGATTTCAAAATTTTCTAATTAGCATATTAAGTTTAATGTCCAGAGGATCATGCCTTATGATAATTGGATATATATTTCACAAGATTTAAAATTTCGAGTAGATGAGGGTGAAGCTATGAGTTATAATATGGTTACTTCTTGGGCATAAATCTTTGAGTATTAATTATATTAAAAAGAAACTTAATATATATTCAAAACACCAATTATAAATTAAATTAAAAATTAATCTTCACTCCCAAATTCTGGATCTCAGGTTAGACCATAGATAATGGGCTGGGTCACTAGTTTCAGAAATCAGGGTGTGAGAAGAATAGCCCTCCCCACTTCGAGTGCCGAGGGGGTCCGGGCCCCTTCCTCGGAAGGCCGGTTTGATACCCCTTTGCCCTTCCTTATTTAGGAAAAAAAAAAAAGCGATTGAGTGCCGGAGACTACCCTATTGGGAGGGGCTCGATGATTTGCGAGACATTAGTCGGTCTAGGTTGGTAATGGGGATCATGGATTGTTGGTCCTGGACGCTTCATAGTCAATATGATGTTTGATTGAGAACATGTATGATCCATGTCATTAGACCACCGAATGGTACTACCGAGTTAATATCAAGTATAAAAGAGGTGGACCCAAGCCTGACTAAATAAGCGTGTTTGTTATTGATAGAGGATGGAGCAGGCTAATTAAGTGTGATGAGATAAATACACCGTATCTCACCACAAGCTGATTTGAATTTAAATTAATTAGAATAGATTTGATTTGATTGAGGTTTCCTTCTATATAGGAACTTTGAATTATCTATTTAAACCATGTTTCGGTCCTTGTAAGTTATTCAAGCTTATCAATAATATTGAGTTTCTTTAATTATCATCCAAAATGACCTGATAACTATCCGGATCTGAGTTAAACCCGAATTCTTGAGATTTTGGGGGGTTAGCCATCCATTCATACTTTTTTTTGTTTGATAACCGTGGATATCCTGAGCCTTGAAAGTTCAGACTAATTCCACGGGCTACATAGGGAATACCCCCACCCCATGCAACCGTTAGTGAGGGGAACCAGGAATCGAACTCCAGACCTCCGGGTTTATGATTCGTCCAAGTGACCATTGGGCTACACCCTTGGGGGTTATCCATTCATACTTCATAACCCTGATTTTTGATTTTGCGTCGCCAAATGATGTTAATATGGCTGCATTATATGATTAATATGTTAATCCTGCTAAATCACGACATCTAGACACTCTTCAATACAAACTAAGTCACCTCATTCTGGTTCTCCCTCTGCCTCAATCTCTATAGTCAAATCCAACTCTTTATCTTACCTTTTTCTGAAAAGATCAGAAAATGTACAAGTTATCATCAGCTAATTTATTGTTCTCTTCTTGAAGGTGTAAGAAACCTAGATGTTTATTACATTGATCAAGCTAATTTATGGTTGTGCAGGGAAGGGAAACTCCGGAGTTGTCACTTGTTGATCAGTTAGAGATAACGCGTGCACACACAAGTAGGGATGCCACATGGATCTTCACTGAATACTCGGAGTGTGGAATTTGACTTTTGACTCATTGGATGCTATGCAAAACCATATGGGTGATGAGTTTTTTATGTGAATTCTTAAGGGTTGAATGACATATAATTCTATTCTTAAGTCCTAAAACATAGAGTCGCATGTGAAATGAAAGATTAAGATCTAAATAATTAGTTTACTTCTGCATTTGCAGAGTGATTTCTTAGTCTTAAAGAAAATGAGTTCATTATAATAATAATAATTGTTACTTCCATTTCCATGAGGAAAAACATTGGATACTGTTGTTGGAAGATGTGTGAAGAAGAGATGTTAATTAGAGTCATGCACATACTATTTTTAGACTCTTAAACTAATAATAAGACCGCGACATGATCCGGCATCTAGCCAGAAGAATAGATCGAGTTCTAGAGGCTTTGACGAGAGGACAGTTCCGTGAATGGTTCTCCTATGAAGACCGGTACTCTTAACTGCCTCTAACTGTCTGAGATTGAATATCCTTTCCATCTCTAAGCCATTATTGAAGCTTCTTAATTAATCTGCAAATGTATGGTTAATAAGTTTGATCTGTCATGGGTAATTACGCTTGCTAAACTATAATCTCCTATCATTGTACCATATCAATGAGTAATATCAATTCTAACACTTAAACTTAAATTTCACAAGTTATTAAAACCCCTTTTCTTCATAATCATGACCTGTCATGCCCATATATGGGATGGAGTACTATAGGAACACACATGACTATAATGCCGATTTGCACCATATTCGCGGTGGTTCAAGCTATGGTACAACACGATTAGAATGATAGAATTAACTGAATTATTGATAATTTTGTATGATTACAATGACCTCCATTGGGGGTTATATAGAGATAACATTAACCTCAAGATAGAAAGCTAATCTAATGTAATCCTAATCAAACCCTTTATGTCCTTGATTGATGCCAATCTAATATGTGATGAGATATACTTAATGATGTAGCGTATCTTATTCACCTTATTACTCTACTAGTTCCCTAATATATAGCGTGTTAATGGCCCAAGCTTGCATTGGTTTGTCCCATCTAAAACAAAATAAGTTAGAAATCAAAGCAAAAAAATATGCATTCTGGGTATGGTAGATGTAACGGATAAAATTCGTAAAATCAACTTAGCGTTGGAGAACGAGCTCGTTTTTGTTGTTTTGTTCACGAAAGTGACACGTGGACACGAGTTGGGGTCACGTGCTTAAAATAGAGGGACCACCCGTTGTCTGATACACAACGTTCACGTTGTGCGTATTACGACGTCTTTGTTTTCTTGTAGAACAACGTTTCCGTTGTGGCTTGACAACGTGCTCGTTGTCTGAAGCACAACGTAACCGTTGTACTCTTGACAACGTTTTTGTCGTTACATGAACAACGAAACCGTTGTCTCACCGACAACGATGTCCTGGTGTATTTTAAGACATCTACACCGTAACCGAGCTCGAGTCAACAACGAGACCGACTCGTAGGAGGAAGTGATCAGGAGGCGATCCATAATTCTGACAGGCGTGCCGAAAACATTGTTGTGTGCCGAAAGCACTGTCTTGGCATTTAATGTTGGTCACTTCTGCGTACTGTCCGATCCCGTCCGATTGGACTCATAGGAGGCTCTCACGTGTGATGCAACAGGTGACAGATATGTCCGACATATTTGGCAATGAGTGCAAAACACGTGGTATGGACACCTATGGCCATCCATGGTCATCGATGGCCATACCAACCTTACCCTATAAATACCCCGTGATTTTTAGTGCTGAAGAGGACTTTTTAATCACGTTTTAGTGCTTGGGATCACGTTTTTTGGCCGTACTTCAGAGTATACTTGTTCAGTGTTTCCCAGAGTCTTGCGTAACTTTCAGTGCCTATTTCTGAGTTTACTGTTCATCATCTTCTACATCTACTTACTTTACCATCGGAGTGCAGGTCAGGGTGTCACACCCTCCACTCCAACCTTCTACCGGTAAACCAGAGCGTGTGTGGAGCTGCAGCTGACGCGTGTCCTTTCCGGTATTTTTCCCATTCAAAATTGGCGCCGTCTGTGGGAAATTATAAACGAACCCCCCTTTGCTCTTTGTGATCATGGCTGATCAGTCATCGATGTTCGGGCATGAGGATCAAACCCCTCAGGCCACTCCTTTTGTACCTTTTGTCGTGCACATCCCTGGGGTCAGTCCTTCGTCTGGGCAACCAGAGAGGACCGTGCCTCCTCCTGTTGAGCTTTCTGTTTCTGATCGCATTTTTGCGATGTTGCAAATGCAGCAGTCTGCTCTGGATCAGATCATCAGGCAGCAGCAGTTGATGCAGGCGAGCCTGGAGGCGTTCGAGCATAGCAGGCTCGAGGTGGATGAGGTGCCACTGCAAAGGTCTTCCATGAGACGTCAGTTTGACTTCTCTTCTTCTCCTTCTGCACCGGAGAACCGTGAAACCAGGTTTGTGCTTCTTCCTACTGAAGGGGATGTAAGGCAGCCTCAGGTTCGGGCAGAGCAGAGTATTCCTTCAGATCGTGTGGATTTGCGAGAAGGGGCAGGGCGAGAAGACTTGAGAGGGGGTACCGGAGGTGCAGACGCCCAGAAGACTTGGGTGACTGCCAAGGAGGTGGAGGCTTTGATCGGTGCTCATGTTAAGAGCATGAAGGAAGGGATTCCTGACCACTTTGTTCAGTCAGCAAAGGATAACGTTGAGAACTCTCATTTCACAGACGCCATTAATCAGTCATATACTTCTTCGAAGTTTATAACTTCGATCTTCCCCATGTACACTGGAAGGACGGATCCAGAGGAGCATTTGTTTGATTTCAAACTTGCGATGGCTGTTCGCAATCCAGATGATGACCTGTATTGCAAAGCTTGCCCCAATAGCCTGTCTGGGGCAGCGTCGAAGTGGTTTCGGAACTTGCCTCCTGGTTCCATCAGTAATTTCTCAGAGCTCAGGTCAGCTTTTATTGATCGTTTCATTATCAATAAAAAGAAGAAAGCAGGTGCAGATACTCTCTTCTCTTTGAGGATGAAGCCGGCTGAATCCTTGACGGACTTTATTTCGCGTTTCACTGATGAAGTCCACAACATCGATAAGGTCGACGAAGCGAGTTGTATCGCTGCTTTCAAGAATGCTATCCCCAAGCATTCCGAGCTCTATAAATCCTTGGCTCTTGACTATCCTGTCAAGATGGACAAGTTGATGGTTCGTGCCACCAAGTACGGAAGATATGAGGAGGATGTATCCGTTGTGCCGGTGCCGAAGCCCAGGACGAGAGTGGTGGATGTCGTAGAGAGGACACACCGATCTTCGAAGAGGAAGGAGAAGAAGCAGAGGTACGAGTCTTCATCATCTGAGGACTCGCCACCAAGGAAGCAGAAGGAGAGAGTAGTCTATGTGACTCAGCGGGATCAGCCGGATCGGAATCCGCTGGAAGAAAACTTTAATCAGCAACAGAGTAGGACGGAGAAACGTCCTAATGATCAGCAGCAGGCGAGGTAGCAGTATCAGCCACGCCAGGTGCAGCCTCAAGTACAGCAAGAGAGAGGCGTGCAGCCTAGTGAGCGGCAACATTTTGCAGATCGAACACCGCGCATCAATTTCACAGTTAGCCCGACGACCATCATGAGGTCGATGGAGGATCAGGCGTACTTCGAGTGGCCGGCTAGGGCTGTGCAGGATGTTACATCGGGACCCCGGGTGCATGAGTATTGTCATTATCACAAGTGCCGTGGTCATCTCACCAACCGATGTCGTATTCTGAGGGAGTACTTGGAGAGACTGGTTCAGGAATGGTACTTGGGAGAGTATCTTGCTTCTGGCAACGGCGGCATGGAGCATGTCAGGGAGCCGGTATACCAGTCTCGTGGAGGAGAACCTGCCAGTAATCCAAGTACCAGTGGAGGAGCTTCCTTGGGCACGATCAATGTCATTTGCCGCGTGCAAGCGCCAGAAGCAGATGTGGAGAGGAACTTCAGGGCGAAGGCCAGGAAGCTGTCTCACGATGCTGCAGTGTGTCAGGTGCAAGTGCCTACCAGAAGCGTTGAGCAGGCACTTACATTCACCGATCGTGATCTGGCAGCAGTGATCCGACCTCACTATGATGCTCTTGTTCTCACCATGAGAATAGGAGATTTCGACATCAAGAGAGTACTCGTGGATTCTGGGAGTGGAGCAGACATCTTGTATCTTCATGCTTTCACCCAGATGAAGCTGGATCCTTCCGTTCTCATCCCTGCTCAGACTCCACTGTTCGGATTTGATGGCAGCTCGCTGAAGCCTGTAGGCGACGTTGTCTTACCCGTTGTGGCTGGACCCGTTGTCCTTCAGACTAGGTTCTCCGTTCTGGATGCGCCATCGCCTTACAATGCCATCTTGGGTCGTTGGTGGACCCATGAGATGAAGGCTGTTCCGTCCTCGTACTATCAGGTGTTGAAATATCCAACGCAGGACGAGCCTCAGGAGATCAAGGGTGATCAGTTGGCATCGCAGAAGTGTGATTTTCCTGCTTCCATTGTGCCTTCATAGCAGTTACAGATCGTTCCCGTTGTGGAAGAGAGCTCGGAAACATCGTTGTGCAGACCTTCCGTTGAGCCCACGAGAGCTGTCAATTTGGGAACGGAAGAAGAGCCAAAGTTGTTGCAGATCGGGACGAGCTTGACAGCGGAGGAAGAGCTCGAGTTGCTGAGTTTCCTTAGGCAGAACCTGGATGTCTTTGCATGGTCTCACAAAGAAATGACTGGCATCGATCCGAGTGTTATCTGTCATCACCTCAAAGTTGATCCTGCTATCCCTCCAGTGAAGCAGAAACCTCGGAGGCTTGCTCCAACTTATCATGATGCAGTGAACGAAGAGATTGACAAGCTGATTCAGTTCAGGTTCATTCAGGTGCAGTACCCTGATTGGATAGCCAATGTTGTGGCTGTGCCTAAGAAGAACGGGAAGGTGAGAGTTTGTATTGACTTCACTAGTGTTAATAAGGCCTGCCCCAAGGACTTTTTTCCCATGCTAAGGATAGACAGGCTTATCAACGCCACTGCTGGCCACAAGATGTTATCCTTCATGGATGGTTATTCAGGCTATAACCAGATCCTCCTGGCGGAAGCAGACCGAGAGAAGACCACCTTCATAACGGAGCGGGGCTTGTTCTGTTATCGAGTGATGCCTTTTGGCTTGAAGAATGCAGGTGCCACCTATCAACGTCTTATGAATCTCATGTTTGGGTCACTTCTTGGCAAGACGGTTGAAGTTTACATCGATGATATCGTTGTGAAGAGTCGAGTACGAGGTACTCTGGTGACGGACCTTGCTGAGCCTTTCTCTGTTCTGCGATCTTTCAATCTTAAGATCAACCCAGAGAAGTGCACCTTCGGGGTTACCTCAGGAAAATTTTTGGGTTATCTTGTGAGTCAGCGGGGGATTGAGGCTAATCCAGCTCAGATCCGGATTGCTGCACTCAATCGGTTTATCTCCAAGTCATCCGATCGTTGCAAACCTCTATTCGAGTTGCTGAGAAAGGACTCCATTTTTGCGTGGACTCCAGAGTGTTCTCGAGCTTTCCTTGCCTTGAAGGAATATTTAGGCTCAGCTCCTATCCTTTCGGTACCTGAGCCAGGTGAAATCGTATATCTTTATCTGTCTGTTTCAAAGCAAGCCCTTGGTTCCGTCCTGGTCAGGAGTTGTGATGGCGTGGAGAAACCTGTCTATTTCATCAGCAAAACCTTTCTCAAGGCGGAGTGCAATTATAGCAAGCTCGAGAAGGTATGTCTAGCTCTTGTCTTTTCTGCGGAAAAGCTTCGTCCTTACTTTCATGCTCATTCTATCGTTGTCATCACAACGTATCCCTTGAAAGTCGTGCTGGGACGACCCGAGCTGGCGGGGAGGATGTCGAAGTGGGCTGTGGCTCTGAGTGAGTTTGATATTCAGTATCGGGCTAGGAGTCCAGAAAAGGGGCAAGCAATGGCAGGTTTTCTTTCTGATTTCCCTGTGGAGGAGGAAGCTGAGGAGGTGGTTGTTGATCTTCGGGAACTTCCTATTGAAGTTGACAACGGAGATGCCGTTGTGGATGGAGCCGAGTCATCAGAGTGGAATGATTGGCTATTGTACGTGGACGGATCTTCTAATTTTAGTGGTTCAGGACTGGGCGTTGTGCTTATAAGTCCGGAGAACATTAAAGTGCAGAAGATGTCGCGTCTTGGGTTCACTGCCTCCAACAATGAAGCTGAGTACGAAGCCTTACTGCTTGGGTTGCAGAGTACTCGAGAGCTGCAGATCTCCATGTTGAGAGTGTTTTGTGATTCACAGCTCGTGGTGAATCAGGTGAATGGTGTTTATGACTATAAGGACGACCGGATGAAGCAGTATGCTACCCTCATTCGTTCGCAGTGTGAAGCATTCACCGTTGTGGAGATCAGGCACACCCGGAGAGATGAGAACAGGCATGCTGACGCTTTGGCATATCTAGCTTCCATGGTGCAGGCTGACGAGCCTAAGGCTATTCTGATGGAGTTCCAAGAGTATCCTTCAATAACTCTTCAGGCACAACGAGAAGTGTTTTTCGTCAATCCAGTTCCGAGCTGGATGACAGGGCTGATGGCTTATCTGAAGGATGGAATTCTTCCTATCAGTGTGAAGGAGTCGAGGCGCATTCTGTTCAAGGCATCTCGTTATACCTTGGTGCAAGGAGAGTTGTTCAGGAAATCTTTTGGTGGGCCTTTGTTGAAGTGTGTTCATCCTGCAGATGTGGAGAGAATACTTGCTGAGTTGCATGAAGGTATATGTGGTATTCATTCAGGCGGGAGAACCATTGCCCATCGAGCTCTGGGGCAAGGTTACTTCTGGCCTTACATGCAGGCTGATGCTCAGAAGTATGTGAAGAAGTGCAGCCAGTGCCAGCGGTTTGCTCGTTTGATTCATGCTCCGGCTCAAGAGCTCAACACTGTATCTCAGCCTTGGCCATTTGCGCGTTGGGGACTTGATATTGTAGGACCTTTCCCTAGGGCTCCAGGGAATCTGATCTTTCTTCTAGTGGCAACTGATTACTTCTCTCGTTGGATTGAAGCTGTTCCTCTTGCCCGTATCAGAGAACAAGAGATGAAGAAGTTCTTATGGGAACATATCATCTGCAGATTTGACATACCGCAGTCCATCATTACTGACAACGGGAAGCAGTTTTCAGGACGTTTGATTGCCGACTTTTACAGCGAGCTGAAGATCAAGCATGTTTTCTCTTCCCCATATTATCCTCAGGGGAATGGATTGGCCGAGGCATCCAATAAGAATATTCTCAATGCCTTGAAGAGAAGACTGGAAGATTCGAAGGGGAAGTGGACCGCCGAGCTGCACAACGTTTTATGGGGGTACAGAACAACTCCGAGGAGTCCTACCAATGAAACTCCTTTCTCTCTAGCGTATGGTATGGAAGCTGTCATTCCTACTGAGATCAGTTTGCCTACAGTACGTTCTTGGCACAACAAGAAGAAGGATGGAGAGAAAGATCAGAACACAGAACTTATGGCTATTCATCTCGATCTGCTAGAAGAGAAGCGAGAAGATGTCAGCATTCAGATGAGGAGGTATCAGCAACGATTGAGGAAAGCCTACAGCAAGAAAGTACAATGGAGAGTGCTGCAGGTCGGTGATCTCGTTCTCTGAAGAGTGTTCCAGAACACGAGAGAGCTTAACAATGGCAAGTTGGGACCTAACTGGGAAGGGCCTTATATCATAGAACGATTGGGAAGTCCTGGAGTCTGCTACTTGAAAGACTTACAAGGTAACCTCATCTCAAAATCCTGGAACATTATGAATTTGAGGCAATTCTTTCAATAGAATCTATGATATGCTACTACATGCGTCGTTGTGCTTACAAGTTTTCAGTGATTTTACATGATCATAGTGCTCATATTTCAACATGTGACTTGCAATATTATGCGCCTGCTCATAGTCTACATTATTTTCTGTCTGGTTCATCAGTGTAATATTGTGAATGTTTTGCAAGTAATTCAAATAAAATTTTGACTGAACAACCTACTCATAACGAACACGAGTGGCTTATATAAGGATGTCATCTGAGCAAATCCTGTGGCTTATCCTAATGACATCCTCTGAGCATGTGCTTCGAAACTGAGTTACATTGTGTTCATCATATGAATTTTATTTGTCAGATTGCATTCACAGTGAACTACGCGAATGATGTATCTGGATTAGTGCTTTGCTCGTAGTGCTTTGCTCGTAGTGCTTTGCTTGTAGTGCTTGCTCGTTGTGCTTTGCTCGTAGTGCTTTGCTCGTTGTGCTTTGCTCGTAGTGCTCTATTCGTAGTGCTTGCTCGTAGTGCTTTGCTCGTAGTGCTTGCTCGTTGTGCTTTGCTCGTAGTGCTTTGCTCGTAGTGCTCTATTCGTAGTGCTTGTTCGTAGTGCTTTGATCGTAGTGCTCTACTCGCAGTGTTCTGTTCGTAGTGCTTTGATCGAAATAATTTGTTTAGTATGTGTAACATTTATGATTTTCACATAGCGAAGTACCGCATTAACATTAGTACAGTGAACTGAGAAAATTTATTCAACTACTCATGTTGTATTTTTTCTTTTTCTGTGTGCATACGTTGTGCTACGCTACGAGGTGAAGAGAAATGCAAACATAAGAAGAATGAGTGATCCATTCATACAGAAGGCCCATTTCTAGGCAATCACAGCAGCAAACTCCCATAAGAGGGAAAGAAAAGAGTTTACATCATTAAAGAAGAGAAACAGAAACATGAAGGGGAGCAGCAGATCAGGCGAGCTCAAGGTCAGCGTCTGTCGTCGTTGCAGCAGGGGCAGAAGTAGAGGCTTCAGCAGTTGGGGTTTTTTCTGGAGTAGCTTCATCGGCAGCAGCAGGAGCTTCGGGAGCAGCTGGCTCGAAGTACGGCTCAGCTGGGAGAGGTGCAGGACCTTCGAGAGAGTGAGGTTGCTCGACGCCTTGGACCTCGGTCTCGTTGTCTAGCTCGATCACGTCCTTTGCGTCTGAGCTCGGAGTATGATGGTCTCTTCTTCATTGTCTTCTTTTCTTTCAACGCCCTTTGTTGGCGGAGCGTTCGAGTATCTCTTTCTTTCTCAGGTCTCTGCCGAATTCCTCTCCAGACGTGTCCCGAGACGTTCTGTAGTGTTGTTGCAGTATCAGGGTCACGGTCCTCTCGATGGTCTCTTGAGCTTTCTTGGCCTCCTTGAGCTCCTCCGCCAGTGCTGTCCTAGCTGCCTCATTTTCCCTCCTCCACAGTCTGCCCCAAAGCTTGGGGAGACGTGCTCCGTTCGCTGATGCGTAGAACAAGCGTTCTCTACCTTCCTTTTTGGCTTCTTGCTCCGGCCTCCTTGCTGGCGTGTCTCAGCCGTCATCTTTTCCTTGTGCCTGGTGCAGCTTTCAACTCCCCTCGACGCGAACATCGTCTCTTTGGGCTGAGTAGATCAAATGTCTGCCTTGAGTCTCTCTTCGACGAGAGTCTTCTCCAGCGTCTCAGTCCTGTCTTGCCAGTACTTGATCCCGTCTCGGAGGTGATTGTAGCTATAATGGCTACGATCACAGAGTTCGTGCACGAGCACGTTCATCTGCAAGGAAGTATCCGGGCATTAGCACAACGGGAGTAAATTTCAGCAGAAGAGTAAGAAGAAAGGAAGTACGAAACTTATGACGCCACAGCTGGCAGGCGGCGTCGACAGGTCGGTCATACTGAGTTGGCCGACGTCATTAATGTCTCGGGCAACCTCATAGCATGAGTCAGAGCTTGGGCGCCTTGTCGATTTTGCACCGAGTCGTTACAGTCGGTCTCCCGTACCGAGAGAAGTCGGCGACCAGTCCAGAGCACTCGGCGGAGCAGCGAGCTGGAAGACTCGTTGTGCCAGCTTCCGTTGCGGCCATGGCAACCACAGCGGAACTCGAACTGGCTGGGGCCAT
>JABCRI010000187.1:0-48140 GCA_015143295.1 Tetracentron sinense | reverse complement strand
GGAGAGAAGCAGAGGTTTAAGCGAAAGAAGGACAGGAAGGGCAGTATGCTTTCTTTAAAGGGACGGAATGGGCGGTGAAGCAAAGCACCAACCTGTAATCGAAGCCGTGGAGCTGTGCACTGGATCAAAGAAGCGGAGGGGATTTATAGAAAATCCTGCAAATGAGAATTGAGTGTTGGAAATGGATTCCTCTCAAGGCTCAACATCAACATGAAAAACAACCTGGCAATGCCCTTCACGTGTGTAAATTATACATGTCACCTCCATCCACGTGTAACGAATGCGACTAAAGGTACGTAGTTGGTACGAGGATCCTAGCCATTTTTAAAAGACGGTAATGTTTTTTTCTATTTCAATTCATGAGGCGCACACGGCTTCTTGTATAAGGGTACGTGGTTGGTATGAGGAGTGCACACAGTGAAGCTGTCGCATCCTCGCCAGCTACTACCGGAGAGGATCCCAAGTCTTGATTCAAATGACACGAGGAAGACCATGATTACAACGGCATATTCCATGAATGACATTAAATTCTCATTGGAATCCAGCTACAACACACAACACACAGGTCTAACATGTTTCCTTTTAAAAACTCCTTAAATTTGATTAGTATTTACTAACCCTTATGATTCAACCATTAAATCTTGGTTTTTAGAAAAACAATATTGAAAAATATTAACTCTGAAGATTAAATTTGTTAACTAAAATTAAAAAGCATTTCAAATGCTTTTGTGTTGGATGAATGTGAAGTACTGGCTTAGACGTGGCCCCTTAGATGCCCACTTTGTTGGCACAGATACCTTTCTGTTGCTCAATGGTAGCTGTTTTCAAAGTGTCTTGCATTCAGCTTGTTAGAACTCTACTACTGATCAATAGAAATCTATCTGTCGTGCGCATAGGTGCATCTGTACAATTCGTGCATTTTTTAAAAGGAAATTGCCTAATTGTTTAAGTGTTCTGTTTCAAATTAATTTTCTGATCAGGTATATAATAAAATATTTGATTTAGGGTTTCTATTCCGTAGAGTGCAAGTTTTGTTTGGGTGAGTGATCTCTATAATCTTTTTACTTTAAATTAATGAAAAAGAAGACCTTTCTGTGGATGCAACCCACATCAAGTGAGACACAAAAATCTTTGTGCTTTTGTTTTCATATTTGACAGGTTATTTTTATGGCAGTAGCATGCGTATATTCTCATTGAGGGGGTGGACTTGGTTTCAATCACTTAGGGGTGACAGGATAATTCACTAACTTAGCTAGAATGTACTAACTGGCTTGGGGGCTAATCATGTGACATATACTAGAGAGATAAATGTAAGATGAGATACACTATCTTATAAGTGTATCGGATCACAATTACAATCTAGATTACTATCTTTAGTATTAGATTAGATTAGATTAGATTATCTTTAAAGTTATTTTTCCATGTTAGAACTATGTTATCTATTTAAATCTTATATAGGGTCATTGTAATTTACCCAAATCTATCAATACTCTATTTTCTTCATGGTATTAGAGTGGGTCGATCGGCCCCCTACTTTGAGTTGTTATTCAAATCTTACATTTTCTCTACTATTATAATATGATATGAGAATATACCTTAAAAGCGTTGGTTGAATTTTGTCATTATCGATAAAATCATTCTCATACTTATCTTCTTTATTTTCGCTACTTTTATAATTTAAAAAAAAAATTATACTTACAATAATAAACTTACATCTTCACTATTTCTATTATTTTATTGCTATTGGCAAAGCTACCCTTACACTTATTTCTCTATCTTTTCGTATAATCTATTATAAAGAGAATACAAAATTACCCTTACACTTATATATTCCATGTCTCTACCATTATAATGAGAATATGACATTATAAACATTGATTGAAATTTATCACTATTGACAAAAGTACCCTTACACTTATCCCCTTTCCCCTCTCTCTCTCTCTCTCTCTCTCTCTCTCTCTCTCCCCCCCCCCCCCCCTGTGCATTTCCATACTATTTCCTTTTTTACAATAATAAAAAAGACCTTGCATAGTGTCCAAGATGGGCAAACACAATAAAATTTTGTTTTGTACATGGTCCGTTTGTTTTCATGTAAAATAGGGGAAAACAAATCAACTCCAAAAAAATTGATATCTCCGCTTGTTTCTTTGTAGGCACAATCTTTGGTAAGTGAAATGTGTTACGGAAAATGAGGGGAGATTATGAAAATCTTTTGATTTGTGAGATTATGGCTGGCTAGCATTTTCATCCTAAATAATTGCAATGTGCTCAAAAACAAGGAAGGGGTCTCATTGTTCAAGGGCATCCTTAAAAAAAACATGGGATGGGCTTTGACCTTGCCAATCAGGCCCAAAAGTCACATTTTCGGAAATTAGTCCCCTAAAAGGTTTTGAAAGGTCCCCACAGAGATCATTACTCTTTTGAATGTAAAGTTACAGAGATGCTTTCCCCTCTCACAACTATATCTTCTTTTTATCTTTCTCATTACAAAATCATTAACCTCTTGAGAAAAGTGGGGAGAAAAGGCAATTCACATTTTCCCCTGTTTTATATACAAGTAATTGTATTGAGGAAGGAGAATTGAGAAACACAATAAAAGAGTTTTAAGACAGTAATTGAGTTTGCAAGCATTAGCATTTGAAGAGCTAAGAGTAGGATAACACTGAAGAAAGGGAAATACAAGTGGGGTTTGAATCAAAGTATGGACTACAATTAAGAAGCCCGTAATCCTCGTCTAGAATAAAAAAAAATTGCCATATAGAGACCTACTCAGACCGTCGAACCGGCCAGTTGAACCACTAAACCGTGTGAAACGTTTCATTATTTAGAGGCCCAAACACTATTTTACAAAACTCATTATAAAAGTAATCAAGCCAAAAAGAGGTCAGGTAAAAGAGCTGTTTTTTTTTTTGTTAAGGCAACTACACCACAAGGTGAAAGCTGCAATCAAAGCAAGGAAAACACACTTACACACCCACACACACACACCCTACACACCACACACTTGTTTACTAGAAAGGGAAAAAAAGTAATAAATAAATAAATGAAAATGTTAGGGTTTTAGAAAAGCCAAAAAGTAAATAAATTTGTGTTTAAAACTTTGAAGGTGAAAAATTAAGATCTATTCAAAGGACCTGTGACAATAAAAGAGAAAATTTTAGGGGATCACATGTAAGGTACAAATAAATTATTAGGGTAATTAAACATCACAGTTGAACCATTGAACCTTATTCTATTTAGGGCGCTTCGTCTAAAAGGGCATGCTTTGCATTTTCATTACCTAAAAGGCATGCTTTTGACATATTTAACAAAAAGTCATGGTTTGCACTTTTGTTACCTAAATGGTATGCTTTTGACATATTTACCCCTTAGCAATGCATAAAAAACCCAAACACAAATAATGGTAATATTGGAGTACATACCCTATTTGGTAAAACTTTTCAAAACATGCCTTTTAAGTGATATTTTTGATTTAGGGTGACTAATCGGTACTCCGTCATGATTGAACCATTGAACCATCAAGTTGAGCCGCCAGACTTGAACCAAAAAAAAAGTTGAGCTGCCGGACAGTGAAGGCCGACAAAAGTGGGGTCTATGATCATTGGAAAAATAAGTTTTACCTCTAAAAAAAACGTTGGAAAAATAAGTTTTACCTCTAAAAAAAAAACGTTCCAAGTGTGAAAAAATGAATCAATTTTCTTGTCCTCTTTGCCATCCTTGAGACAATTATTCTTGGGCCTCGGATTCTCTCTGGCAGATGCCTTTGAAGTAGTCTCAAGCTACCACAATGTATGTGACATGTGACAGGGATCATTTCATTGTCTCCTATGATTATGACTTTTTCATACATTATGCGACATGTGACGGTAAAATGATGAGAAAAAATGGGATATATATCAAGTGGGGAGAAGTCAAAATCTTGAGAGAAAATGAAATGACTTCTCTCCTTTTTTTATGTCACATGTCGCACATTGTGTGGTAGCCCAAGACCACTTTTCTGGCATCTGCCAGAGAGAATCCGATGTCTTATTCTTGATATAAAAGTATAAGGAGAGTGACCTGATATTTTTTGGCAACAGAGAGGACTAGTCCCTTCGGGTGTCTGCACCAACCCACTCAAAAATTTCCTTACGGACACCAGGATAAGTTGAGGAGTGGGAGTTGAACTCACAACCACAGGCCAAGATGCTAGCCAATTGCACCAACCCCTGTTAGAGGATCTTGTATATACCCTTAAACTAATAAGTGGCTTGTATATACCTTTTAACTCTTAGAGTTAATGTTTTTTAAGAACCTAGGTTAGATGGTTGAACTCTAAGAGTTAATAAATCTTAATCACAGTTAAGGGGTATTAAAAAAGAAATGTGTATAAACGTAGAGAATTCCAAGGCAGCAAGCACCGCATTTAGGAGATTGTCACAGTAAATTGCGATTGAACTCAATCAGATATGTGGCACTTCACTATTAGTAGATTGTTTTTTTTAAAAAAAAAATTCCCCTCCAATAGTCAAGCGCCGCATATGTGATTGAACTCTCTTGAGTTCAATCACAATTGGTTGTGATCGGTTGCATTTAGCACATGATGCTTTGGATTGATTCGAATGACTTAGGAAGACGATGATTACCACGTGAATGACATAGGAACACAATGATTACCACAAGGGAATACTCACACCACCCAAGCAAACACACACACACCACACACATTTGCAGCCCATGTAAGCTTCACCCTAGAGCTCCTCAAAACGGGTACCAACCGTTTGAGGCGCCAAGGAACTTGAGTTTGCCAAAAAAAACCAGAACCCTTTAGGGTGAGTGTTTAGTCCCACATCGGGTACCTACCCGAGCATGTTGTCCCATAACCGGACTTCTTGGAGTCCTGTTATAACACAGAGATCAACACGTTTCCCTTTTAAAACTCTTTAATTGTGATTAAGCTTCACTAATCCTTAGAGTTCCACCATCTAACCTTGGTTTTTATAAATATATATATATATATATATATATATATATATATTAAAAAATATTTACTCTAAAGATTAAAGTTGTTAACTAGAATTAGAAAACACTTTAAAAGCTGTTGTGTTAGATGAATAGGAAGTGCTAGCCTAGCCACGGCCCCTTAGATGCCACTTTGATGGCAAAGACACATCTCCGTTGTTTCTTAGTGGTAGCTGTTGTTAGAAAGTGTCTCGTATTAAGCTTGTTACAACGTTAGTATTGATCACTAGAATTTCCCATTGCACTCAAATCTACTTGGCGTGCGCATACCCGCATCTGTGTAGTTCCTACAATTTTTTTATGGAATTTCCTAAATGTTTGGGTGAGTGAGTGTTTTCTTAATCTCTTCGTTTTATAAATTATTAAAAAAGAAGACCTTTCTGTAGATGTAACCCACATCAGGTGAGGCACAAAAATTTTTGTACTTTTGTTTTTGTATCTGCAGGTTATTTTTACCACAGTAACAAGTGTATATCCTCATTAAGAGGGTAGACTTAGTTTCAATCACTTAGGGGTGACGAGACAATTCACTAACTTAGCTAGAATGTACCAGGGAAATAAGTGTAAGATGAGATACATTATATATTATATATAAGTGTATCTCATCACAAATACAATCTTTAGTATTAGATTAGATTATCTTTAAAGTTACTTTTCCTAGTTAAAAGTCATGGATTATCTATTTAAACTATATATATGGTCATTGTAATTTACCTCATTATCATTAAATTTTATTTTCTTCATGATATTAGACTGGGTCATCGGCCCCAACTTTGAGTTGTCATTCCAATCTTGTTTTTTCAGCTGGCAATACGATTGTTGCTCATCCAACCTAAACCTCTATTATTATTATTATTATTATTATTATTACAAATACGCAATCAACACCACAATATAGATAGCCTGCTATTATTCTCACCTCTATTGTTTCTCGCCATCACTTACCTGGACTTACTTGGTGTAACGGATAAAATTCGTAAAACCAACTCAGCGTTGGAGGACGAGCTCGTTTTTGTCTTTTTGTTCACGAAAGTGACACGTGGATACGAGTTGGGGTCACGTGCTTAAAATATAAGGGTCACACGTTGTCTGATGCACAACGATCCCGTTGTGCGCATTACGACGTCTTTGTTCTCATGCAGAACAACGTTTCCGTTGTGGCTTTGACAACGTGCTCGTTGTCTAAAGCACAACGTGAACGATGTGCTCTTGACAACGTCGTTGTCGTTACGCGAACAACGAGTCCGTTGTCTCACCGACAACGATGTCGTGCTGTATTTTAAGGCATCTACGCCGTAACCGAGCTTGAGTCAACAACGAGACCGACTCGTAGGAGGAAGTGATCAGGAGGCGATCCATAATTCCGACAGGCGTGCCGAACGAGCCGTTTCGTGCCGAAAGCACTGTCTTGGCATTTAATGCTGGTCACTTCTGCGTACCGTCCGATCCCGTCCGATTGGACTTATAGGAGGCTCTCACGTGTAATGCAACCGGCGGCAGATATGTGTAAGATATTTGGCAATGAGTGCAAAGACACATGGTATGGACACCTATGGCCATCCATGGTCATCGATGGCCATACCAACCCTTGCCCTATAAAAACCCCGTGATTTTTAGTGCACAGGACACTTGTTCATTAACCCAGATCCAAGAATACGTGTTCAGTGCATCCAGTGCCTTGCGTATTTTTTAGTGACTGTTCTAGCGTTTACTGTTCATCATCTTCTACACTTACTGACTTTACCATCGGAGTACAGGTCAGGGTGCCACACCCTCCGCTCCAACCTTCTACCAGTAAACCAGAGCGTGGAAGAAGCTGCTGCTGACGCGTGTCCTTCCGGTATTTTCCCCCCCACAAAATTGACGCCGTCTGTGGGAAATAATAAACGAACCCCCCTTTTTTGCTCTCTGTGATCATGGCTGATCAGTCAATAGTGTTTGGGCATGAGGATCAAACCCCTCACGCCACTTCTTTCATACCTTCTGTCGTGCATATTCCTGGAGTCAGTCCTTCGTCTGGGCAACTAGAGAGGACCATGCCTCCCCCTGCTGAGCTCTCTGTTTCAGATCGCATCTTGACGATGCTGCAAGTGCAGCAGTCTGCTCTGGATCAAATCATCAGGCAGCAGCAGTTGATGCAGGCAAGGCTGGAGGCATTCGAGCATAACAGGCTCGAGGTGGATGATGTGCCACTGCAGAGGCCTTCCTTGAGACGTCAGTTTGACTTCTCTTCTTCTCCTTCTGCCCCAGAGAACCGTGAAACCAGGTTTGTGCTTCTTCCTACTGAAGGGGATGTAAGGCAGCCTCCGGTTCGGGCAGAGCAGAGTATTCCTTCTGATCGTGTGGATTTCAGAGAAGGGGCAGGAAGAGAAGACCTGAGAGTGGGTACTAGAGGCGCAGACACCCAGAAGACTTGGGTAACAGCCAAGGAGGTGGAGGCTTTAATCGGTGCTCGTGTTAAGAGCATGAAGGGAGGGATTCCTGACCACTTTGCTCAGTCAGCAAATGACAACGTTGAGAACTCTCCTTTCACGGATGCCATCAACCAGTCCTATACTTCTTCCAAGTCCATAACGTCGATCTTCCCCATGTACACTGGAAAGACGGACCCGGAGGAGCATTTGTTTGACTTCAAGCACGCGATGGCTGTTCGCAACCCAGATGATGATCTGTATTGTAAGGCTTTCCCCAACAGCCTGTCTGGGGCAGCATCGAAGTGGTTTCGGAACTTGCCTCTTGGTTCCATCAGCAACTTCTCGGAGCTCAGGTCGGCCTTTATTGATCGCTTCATCATCAATAAGAAGAAGAAGGCAGGTGCAGATACTCTCTTCTCTTTGAGGATGAAGCCGGCCGAATCCTTGAAGGACTTCATTTCGCGTTTCACCGATGAAGTCCACAGCATTGACAAGGTTGACGAAGTGAGCTGCATCGCTGCTTTCAAGAATGCTATCCCCATGCATTCCGATCTCTACAAGTCCTTAGCTCTTGACTATCCTGTCAAGATGGACGAGTTGATGGTACGTGCCACCAAGTACGGGAGGTACGAGGAGGACGTATCCGTTGTGTCAGCGCCGAAGCCCAGAGCGAGAGTGGTGGATGTCGTGGAGAGGACACAGCGATCATCGAAGAAGAAGGAGAAGAAGCAGAGGTACGAGTCTTCATCATCTGAGGGCTCGCCACCAAGGAAGCAGAGGGAGAGAGTTGTGTATGTGACCCAGCGGGATCAGCCGGATCGGCGCCCGCTGGAAAGAAATTTTAACCAACATCAGAGCAGGACGGAGAGGCGTCCTAATGACCAGCAGGTGAGGCAGCAGTATCAGCCACGCCAAGTGCAGCCTCAAGTACAGCACAAGAGAGGCGTGCAGCCTAATGAGAGGCGATCTTTTGCAGATCAAACACCGCGCATCAATTTCACAGTCAGTTCGGCGACCATCATGAGGTCAATGGAGGATCAGCCATACTTTGAGTGGCCAGCGAGGGCGGTGCAGGATATTACATCGGGACCACGGGTGCATGAGTATTGTCACTATCACAAGTGCCGTGGTCATCTCACCAACCGATGTCGTATTCTGAGGGAATACTTGGAGAGGCTTGTTCAGGAGGGGTACTTGGGAGAGTATCTTGCTCCTGACAACGGCGGTGGGGAGCGCACCAGGGAGCCGGTGTCCCAATCTCGTGGAGGAGAACCCGCCAATAATCCCAGTACCAGTGGAGGAGCTTCCTTGGGCACGATCAATGTCATTTGCCGCGTGCAAACGCCGGAAACTGATGTGGAGAGGAACTTCAGGGCGAAGGCCAGGAAGCTGTCTCATGAGGCTGCAGTGTGCCAGGTGCAAGTGCCCAGCAGAAGCGTTGAGCAGGCACTCACCTTCACTGATCGTGATCTGGCAGGAGTGATCCGACCTCACTATGATGCTCTTGTTCTCACCATGAGAATATGAGACTTCAACATCAAGAGAGTGCTTGTGGATTCAGGGAGTGGAGCAGACATCTTGTACCTTCATGCTTTCACTCAGATGAAGCTGGATCCCTCCGTCCTCATCCCTGCTCAGACTCCCCTATACGGATTTGATGGCAGCTCGATGAAGCCTGTAGGCGACGTTGTCTTACCCGTTGTGGCTGGACCCATTGTCCTTCAGACCAGGTTTTCCGTCCTGGACGCGCCATCACCGTACAATGTCATCTTGGGTCGTTGGTGGACCCATGAAATGAAGGCTGTTCCGTCCTCGTACTACCAGGTGTTGAAGTATCCAACGCAGGACGGGCCTCTGGAGATCCGAGGTGATCAGTTGGCATCGCAGAAGTGCGATTTTCCTGCTTCCGTTGTGCCCTCATAGTAGTTACAGGTCGCTCCCGTTGTGGAGGAGAGCTCGGAGACATCGTTGTGCAGACCTTCCGTTGAGCCCACGAAAGCTGTCAATTTGGGAACAGAAGAAGAGCCAAAGGTGTTGCAAGTCGGGACGAGCTTGACAACGGAGGAGGAGCTCGAGTTGCTGAGTTTTCTTAGGCAGAATCTTGATGTCTTTGCATGGTCTCACAAAGACATGACTGGCATCGATCCGAGTGTTATCTGTCATCATCTCAATGTTGATCCTGCCATCCCTCCAGTGAAGCAGAAACCTCGGAGGCTTGCTCCAGCTTATCATGATGCGGTGAATGAGGAGATTGACAAGCTGATCCAGTTCGGGTTCATTCGGGAGGTGCAGTATCCTGACTGGATAGTCAATGTTGTGGCTGTGCCTAAGAAGAACGGGAAGGTAAGAGTTTGCATCGACTTCACCGGTGTCAACAAGGCGTGCCCCAATGACTTTTTTCCCATGCCAAGGATAGACAGACTCATCAACGCCACTGCTGGCCACGAGATGTTATCCTTCATGGATGGTTATTCGGGCTATAACCAGATCCTCCTGGCGGAAGTAGATCGAGAGAAGACCACCTTCATAACAGAGCGAGGTTTGTTCTGTTATCGGGTGATGCCTTTTGGCTTGAAGAATGCAGGTGCCACCTATCAACGTCTGATGAATCTCATGTTCGGGTCACTCCTTGGCAAGACGGTTGAAGTGTACATCGACGATATCGTTGTGAAGAGTCGAGTACGAGGTACTCTGGTGGCAGACCTTGCTGAACCTTTCTCTGTGCTGCGATCTTTCAATCTGAAGATCAACCCAGAGAAGTGCACCTTCGGAGTTACCTCAGGGAAATTTTTGGGTTATCTTGTGAGTCAGCGGGGGATTGAGGCTAATCCAGCTCAAATCCGTGCTTTGCTGGACATGCCAGAGCCTAAGTCGAAGAAGGAGATCCAGAAGCTGACAGGCCGGATTGCTGCGCTCAATCGGTTTATCTCCAAGTCATCCGATCGTTGCAAACCTCTGTTCGAGCTGCTGAGGAAGGACTCCATTTTTGCGTGGACTCCAGAGTGTTCCCGAGCTTTCCTTGCCTTGAAGGAGTATTTAGGCTCAGCTCCTATCCTTTCGGTGCCAGAGCCAGGTGAAATCTTATATCTTTATTTATCTGTTTCAGAACAAGCCCTCGGTTCCGTCCTGGTCAGGAGCTGTGATGGCGTGGAGAAGCCTGTCTACTTCATCAGCAAGACCTTTCTCAAGGCAGAGTGCAATTATAGCAAGCTCGAGAAGGTGTGTCTGGCTCTTGTCTTTTCTGCAGAGAAGCTTCGTCCGTACTTTCATGCTCATTCTATCGTTGTCATCACAACGTATCCTTTGAAAGTCGTGCTGGGACGACCCGAGCTGGCGGGGAGGATGTCAAAGTGGGCAGTAGCTCTGAGTGAGTTCGATATCCAGTACCGGGCCAGGAGTTCAGAGAAGGGGCAAGCGGTGGCGGGTTTTCTTTCTGATTTCCCTGTGGAGGAGGAGGCAGAGGACGTGGTTGTTGATCTTCGGGAGCTCCCAATTGAAGTTAACAACGGAGATGCCGTTGTGGAGGGGGCCGAGTCATCAGAGTGGAGCGGTTGGCTGTTATACGTGGACGGATCTTCCAATTTCAGTGGTTCAGGACTGGGCGTTGTGCTTATAAGTCCGGAGAACATCAAAGTGCAGAAGATGTCGCGTCTTGGGTTCACTGCCTCCAACAATGAAGCTGAGTACGAAGCCTTACTCCTTGGGTTAGAGAGTGCACGAGAGCTGCAGATTTCCACGTTGAGAGTGTTTTGTGATTCACAGCTCGTGGTGAATCAGGTGAATGGTGTTTATGAATGCAAGGACGACCGGATGAAGCAGTATGCTACTCTCGTTCGTTCGTTGTGTGAAACATTCACCGTTGTGGAGATCAGGCACACCCGAAGAGATGAGAACAGGCACACTGATGCTTTGGCGTATCTAGCTTCCATGGTGCAGGCTGACGAGCCTAAGGCTATTCTGATGGAGTTCCAAGAGTATCCTTCAATAACTCTTCAGGCACAGCGAGAAGTGTTCTTTGTCAATCCAGTCCCGAGCTGGATGACAGGGTTGGTGGCTTATCTAAAGGACGGAGTTCTCCCTATCAGTGTGAAGGAGTCGAGGCGCATTCAGTTCAAGGCATCTCGTTATACCTTGGTGCGAGGAGAATTGTTCAGGAAATCTTTTGGTGGTCCATTGCTGAAGTGTGTTCATCCTGTAGACGTGGAGAGAATATTTGCTGAGCTACAAAGGTATATGTGGTATTCATTCGGGCGGGAGAACCATTGCCCATCGACCTCTGGGGCAAGGTTACTTCTGGCCTTATATGCAGGCCGATGCTCAGAAGTATGTGAAGAGGTGCAGCCAGTGCCAGCGGTTTGCTCGCTTGATTCATGCTCCAGCTCAAGAGCTCAGCACTGTATCTCAACCTTGGCCGTTTGCACGGTGGGGACTTAATATTGTGGGACCTTTCCCGAGGGCTCTAGGGAATCTGATCTTCCTTCTAGTGGCAACTGACTACTTCTCTCGGTGGGTTGAAGCTGTTCCCCTTGCACGTATCAGAGAACAGAAGGTGAAGAAGTTCTTGTGGGAGCATATCATCTGCAGATTTGGCATACCGTAGTCCATCATTACTGACAACGGGAAGCAGTTCTCAGGACGTTTGATTGCCGACTTTTGCAGCGAGCTGAAGATCAAACATGTCTTCTCTTCCCCATATTATCCTCAGGGGAATGGATTGGCCGAGGCAGCCAACAAGAATATTCTCAATGCCTTGAAGAGAAGACTGGAAGATTCGAAGGGGAAGTGGACCGCCGAGTTGCACAACGTTTTGTGGGGGTACAGAACGACTCCAAGGAGCCTTACCAATGAAACTCCTTTCTCTCTAGCGTATGGCATGGAGGCTGTCATTCCAACAGAGATCAGTTTGCCTACCGTGCGTTCTTGGCACAACAGGAAGAAAGATGGAGAGAAAGATCAGAACACAGAGCTCATGGCTATTCATCTTGATCTGCTAGAAGAGAAGCGAGAAGATGCCAGCATTCAGATGAAGAGGTATCAGCAGCGATTGAGGAAGGCCTACAACAAGAAAGTGCAGCGGAGAGTGCTGCAGGTCGGTGATCTCGTCCTCCGAAGAGTGTTCCAGAATACAAGAGAGCTTAACAGTGGCAAGTTGGGACCAAACTGGGAAGGGCCTTATATCGTAGAACGATTGGGAAGTCCTGGAGTCTGCTACTTGAAAGACTTGCAAGGTAACCTCATCTCAAAATCTTGGAACATCATGATTCTGAGGCAATTCTTTCAATAGAATCTGTGATATGCTATTTACATGCATCGTTATGCTTACGAGTTTTCAGTGATTTTGCATAGTCATAGTGTTCATATTTCAACATGTGATTTGCAATATTATGTGCCTGCTCGTTGTTTACACTATTCTCTGTTTGGTTCATCAATGTAATATTGTGAATGTTTTGCAAGTAATTCAAATAAAGTTTTGACTGAACAACGTACTCATAACGAACACGAGTGGCTTATATAAGGATGTCATCTGAGCAAATCTAGTGGTTTATCCTAATGACATCCTCTGAGCATGTGCTTCGGAACTGAGTTACATTGCGTTCGTCCTATGAATTTTATTTGTCAGATTGCATTCACAGTGAACTACGCGAATGATGCATCTGGATCAGTGCTTGCTCGTAGTGCTTGTTCATAAGCGATTGCTCGTAGTGCTTTGCACGTAGTGTTTGCTCGTGGTGCTTGCTCGTAGTGTTAGCTCGTAGTGCTTTGATCGTAGTGCTTTGATCGTAGTGCTCTATTCGTAGTAATCTACTTGTAGTGCTTGTTCGTTGTGCTTTGATTGTAGTGTTCTGCTCGTAGTGTTTTGATCAAAATAATTTATTTAGTGTACTACAGTTATAATTTCATGAACATTCAAACATTCACATAGCGAAGTACCGCATTAACATCAGTACAGTGGACTGTGAAAAATCATTCAACTACTCATGTTGTGTTCTTTCTTATTCTGTGTGCATGCGTTGTACTATGCTACGAGGTGAAAAGAAGTGCAAACATAAGAAAGATGAGCGGTCCATTCATATCAAAAGCCCATTTCTGGGCGATTACAGTGATAACCTCCCATAAGAGGGAAAAAGAAGAATTTACATCGTCAAAAACAGAAGCAGGAACATAAAAGAGGAGCAAGGGATCAGAGGAGCAAGGGATCAGAGGAGCAGCAGATCAGACGAGCTCAAAGTCAGCATCTGTCGTCGTTGCAGCAGGGGCAGAAGTAGAGGCTTCAGCAGTAGGGGCTTCCACCGGAGTAACTTCATCGGCAGCAGGGAGTTCTGGAGCAGCTGGCTCGGAGTGTGGCTCAGTAGGGAGGGGCGCAGGACCTTCAAGAAAGTGAGGCAGCTCGACGCCTTGTACCTCGGGCTCGTTGTCGAGCTCGATCAGTTCTTTGCTCTGAAGCTCGGAGAACGTGGTGGCGTCCTCTTCATTGTCTTCTTTCAGGCGTCCTTGTTGGCGGAGCGAGTCCAGAACCTCTTTCTCGGTCTCAGCACGATCTTCATCCAAGAGCGTGTCCAGCTGAGACTGATAGTGCTGTTGCAGTCTCAGGGTCACGAACCTCTCGGTGTCCTCTTGAGTTTTCTTGGCCTCCTCGAGCTCCTCCGCCAGTGCTGTCCTGGCTGCCTCGGTTTCCTCCAGCTGTCTGCCCAAAACTTGGGAGACATGCTCCAATTCGCTGATGCGTACAACAGCGTTCTCTACCTCCTGCTTGGCCTTCTTTTCGGCCTCCTTTGCTGATCGTGCCTCAGCCTCAGCCTTCTCCCGTACCTTGGTGGCAGTGTTTAGCCTTACCTCAGCATGAACAGTGTCGGCCTTGGCTTGAGACAGATCAAAGTCTGCCTTGAGTCTCTCTTCAACGAGAGTCTGCTCCAACGTCTCCGTCCTATCTTTCCAGTAATTAATCCCATCTCGCAGTTGGGTGTACTTATTTTGGTTGCGATCGCAGAGCTCTTGCACGAGCGCGTTCATCTGCAAGGAAGTGTCTGGGCGTTAGCACAACGAAAAGTAATACTTCAAACAGTTGAGGAAGAAGACGAGAGAGGGAGAAGCTTACTGTCGCCACCGACTGGCAGGCGGCGTAGGACAACTCGGACAGTTGGAGTTTGCCGACCTCAGCGATGTCCCGAGGCAACCTCATCGCGTAAGTTGGAGCTCGGGCGGCCTTCTCCGAGCTCTTCACCGATTCGTTCACGGTCGGTGCACCGAATTGAGAAAAGTCGGGTGACCAGTGCTGAACGAAGGACGGCAGCATACGAGCCGGGAGACTCGTTGTGCCGACTTCCGTTGCGGCCAAGGCAACGACAGTGGAGCTCGTGCTGGCGAGGGCAGTGGCAGCTCGAGAAGGGCCAGGCGCCGAGCTGGTCTCGGGCACTGCCGTTGTCACCTCTGCTCCTGGGCTTGTTGGAGGAGCGGCAGAGGTGGAGGGGGGAGCAGCAACGACTATGCTCTCTTTCTCCAGGCGTTTGTCCGCCTTAGCCTTCTTTCTGGCCTCGTACTCGGCCTGGGTGGGCATCTTTCTCTTCGGGTCAGCAGTCGCTGTACCCTTGGAAGAGTGGCTCCTCTTCTTCTTCGGCGGTGGTGGCAGTGGTGGCGGCTGAACCGCAAGGCGAGCAGACCTCGGCTTCCTGCTTAGTGGGGGTGGATTTGTGTCAGTCATATCTTCTTCCTCTTCTTCTCCTTCGGCTAGATCAAGAGCTGGTGAAGGTGCGGAAGTGGAGGCGCCTTGTTGCTGTCGCTGTTGCTGTTGTTGAGTAGTTGCTAGAGTGCTGGAGGAGACCCGCGTGTTAGGCTCGAGTGGTTTCCACCTGATATATTCCCCACCTCGAGCACGGCGGATACCAGTAAGGAGGTCTTCTTCTTCTGGGGCCAACTTCTTGTACGGGAACGTCTTCGGGTCAACTGCACACTGGAAAGCAAAATGAGTACAACGAGAGTTAGTAGGACGAAAGCATACAACGCACAACGAGAACAGAGTCAGGACAATGGTGCACAACGGACAACGGGTGACTATAGTGGTATACCTGCTTCCACTCGGAAGACGTTGGGGACCGTGGAACTCTCCGCCTTCCAGCCGCCAGAGACAACGAAAGGAGTGGCTTTCCATTTTCTTTCTCTATCGAGAATGCCTGAGACGAGCTCTGGATATAGGGGTTTCTTGTTCCACGAATAATAGGAGTACAAACCATCGTCATTGCCTCGGCATCTGACGGCATGGCAGAAGTGGAATAGGTGCCTAGCCTCTATTGGGTATCCGCCCTTGATGAATTTGATCATCATGGACATGTACTTGTGGAAACCCGGGTGCATTTGTCCCGGTGCGAGTTGCAGGGTGGACAGGACTTCATCCAAGACAGGATGGAGGGGGAAGCGAAGGCCAGCCTCAAGCTGGGAGAGATAGACAACGGTACAGGCAGAGCGCCTATCTATAATAGCATCATCTCGCATGAAATGGAGATTGACGTTGGAAGGGAAGTCGAAACGTTCCCTGTAACGATTCAGATGTGCCAACTGGTGCTGGCGCAGAGCTGAGGATTTTTCAACGTAGGCACCATGAGGTGCGCTACCTGTGCAACTGGCCTCATCATCGGAATGGCCTCTAACTTCTTCTAGCCTAGCGGGTTCTACGGGAACGATGGCAGCCATGGTGATTGGAAGAAATAGCGAAGAGGGGCAAGAACAGTAAACAGAGCAACAGAGTATGCACAGAGCAGAATCACTCTGAGAACCAGAGAAGAGAAAAAGGGAGAAACAGTAACAAATAATAAGGGATAGGGGTGAAGGGCGTACCGTACCAAAGAACTCAGAGAGATTGTTGAAGAGCTTGAGGAAGATGAACTTTCGGTTGAGAAGAGAATTCGGCAAAGTAACAGTGCTTGAAGAAACAGGGTGAGAGAGAGGGAGGATTCGATGGGATTTTATAAGCATCTCAGGTTTGTGAAAGTACGCCACTACCCTTCATCGGCGCCGTACACCTGTATCAGCGGAAATGAGAGCAGTGGCAAAATCGTCTTTTCACCAAAAGAGAGTAACCGTCAAAGTTATTAAAGCGTTTGAAATTCAAATCGGCGATGATAACAGCCTGTCCGCATTAAATGGACGTGACGGTTCGCACGCGTAACCAGCTGGCGTGAACGGTCGACCTTCTCAGCGAGCGTTTAAAGCACGCAACGTTCCGTCTTCCGGAGCAGTGCCAGGTATGATCTTTTTGTCCGTTTATGACGCTTCGAACTACGTTCCAAGCATCATAAATGGGCAAATTGTAACGGATAAAATTCGTAAAACCAACTCAGCGTTGGAGGACGAGCTCGTTTTTGTCGTTTTGTTCACGAAAGTGACACGTAGATACGAGTTGGGGTCACGTGCTTAAAATATAAGGGTCACACGTTGTCTGATGCACAACGATCCCGTTGTGCGCATTACGACGTCTTTGTTCTCATGCAGAACAACGTTTCCGTTGTGGCTTTGACAACGTGCTCGTTGTCTAAAGCACAACGTGAACGATGTGCTCTTGACAACGTCGTTGTCGTTACGCGAACAACGAGTCCGTTGTCTCACCGACAACGATGTCGTGCTGTATTTTAAGGCATCTACGCCGTAACCGAGCTTGAGTCAACAACGAGACCGACTCGTAGGAGGAAGTGATCAGGAGGCAATCCATAATTCCGACAGGCGTGCCGAACGCGCCGTTTCGTGCCGAAAGCACTGTCTTGGCATTTAATGCTGGTCACTTCTGCGTACCGTCCGATCCCGTCCGATTGGACTTATAGGAGGCTCTCACGTGTAATACAACCGGCGGCAGATATGTGTAAGATATTTGGCAATGAGTGCAAAGACACGTGGTATGGACACCTATGGCCATCCATGGTCATCGATGGCCATACCAACCCTTGCCCTATAAAAACCCCATGATTTTTAGTGCACAGGACACTTGTTCATTAACCCAGATCCGAGAATACGTGTTCAGTGCATCCAGTGTCTTGCGTATTTTTCAGTGATTGTTCTAGCGTTTACTGTTCATTATCTTCTACACTTACTGACTTTACCATCGGAGTACAGGTCAGGGTGCCACACCCTCCGCTCCAACCTTCTACCAGTAAACCAGAGCGTGGAAGAAGCTGCTGCTGACACGTGTCCTTCCGGTATTTTTCCCCCCACACTTGGTATGGCGGGTTGCGAGCTCACGTCGCACCCTCGGGGATTAGTCCTGATCCAAAGGGTTGGGGACACCCGGAGTTCCAAGTTGAGTTTCATTAAAACCAACTCACTATCTCCATAGAAGCCATTTTGTTTTGTAGTGTAGTTCTTGGCCCAAGTCCATTTGAAACACATTTTTATGGACTTGATAAGTTAACCTCCATGGATCAAGCCGAGCTTTAAACAATGGATGGGTGGGTTAACCCTAGGGTGGATGAATCTTACCACATTAAGGGGTGTCAAAAGGGACACGTGGCAACCTCAGGGGCTTAATCAGATTCTCCAGAATCCGATTATAATCATAGAGAATTTTGTTCTTTTTAAGTTAATATTTTTTTTATAAAAAATCAAGAATAGATGATCGTACTCTAAGAGTTGGTGAATCTTAACCACGATCAATAGATAGTAAAAAGGACATGTGTTGACATGTAATAGGCTGTTACAACTTCTAGAAAATTTGGAGTGAAAGACAAACATGAGGTTAGGCCAATATTCCATGCATTTGTCCTTTGCAGGAATGGTCCTGCATCTACCGCGAGCAAAATCCAATAATGAATTGATGTCTTGCATGAAATAGTATGGTCCACATGGACGTCGCATGAGTGTTAAATGATATAGCCATGGTGTTGTACAAAAACATGCTTATCATGGAGGTATAGGCGATTGGATATAGCCATGGTGTTGTACAAAAACATGCTTATCATGGAGGTATAGGCGATTGGATATAGCCAAGGTGTTGTACAAAAACATGGTTATCATGGAGGTATAGGCGATTGGTGTTTTTTGTCTTTTCGCAAGCACATTTATTTTTTATTAGGCTGTTAATAGTTAGGTTAACACCCCGCCTCTTGCTTCAATGGTGGGGTGTGGCCTCTCTCAAGTGAGAGATCTCGGGATCTAATCTCCCTGAGCAATGTGTGTTGCAAAAGCTTCAATCCTCAAGCTAACTATTGACCACTAACAGTAGGTAAATGATATCCGAAGTGAAAATAATAATAATAATAATAATAATAATAATAATTAGGTTAACAGTGGTGACTGGTATGTACTTGTTCATCACTAAGGCCAGGATTCTTCAATGTGGCACCGGCAGTGTTAAACATTAAATTTGGGGTGACCGGCATTGTTGACAAAGGCAGTGTTTTAAAATTTGGATCGACTAGGCTGGTTGGATCGGTTTTTCTCCCCAACTGACCTTTTATTGGTTTGAACTTTCAATGGGTAACGTTTAATCTAGGATTGAACCAATCTAAACTGCTTGACCTATCGTGACCCTGTGACCTATACGGTTCTTTGAACTAGTTAGGTCATTGTAAAAGCCTATAAACCTTTAAAATTTTATAGAGCTTCGTATGTAAGCCCAAACTTAGTTTATAGCTCTTAAAGTGAGCCAAGATTGAATATATCATAAATTAATAATTATTGAATATAAAAAATGTAGAAAAAAAAATTAATATTTTTAAAACAAAATCATATAGAGAGAAAGGAGATACAATATCTATGTACCCAAGAAAAAAGTGAACTTGAGGGAGTTTTTAATTGTTTGGTGTTTTAAAATTTTAATTGTTTTTAATATTTCAATTATTTTATTTTTAATAATATTAACTATATATATAGCATCTCTTGAAATTATTTGGGTCAACCAGCCCACCCAACAATTCAACTGGTTTGGACCAACCCACCCCTCGGTGGAGGCAAACACTTTAGAGGCACCTCTCCATCGTTGCTCAATTGGTAGCGAGTCTTTGAGGGAGTGGACTTGGTTTCCATCACTTAGGATGACGGTTGATATGTCTACTAATTCACGAACTACTTTTAATGTGTCGGCCTAACAATGTGGCATGAACTAAGTGAAAAAAATATGACCCCAATTTACTAACCCTATGTTTGGTTGCTGAAAAAATTAGTGAAAACATTGAAAAGAAAAAAAAATTAGATAAAATACAGTTAAGAATTGTATTAGAAATATAAAATTTTCTTTTCTTTTCTTTTCCATATTTTCACTTATTTTCTCAGCAACCAAACATAGCATAAGGGAAATAGTTAACAGACTTGGGATTTCTATTATGTAACGGAATGGTCAATACTCATTAGTTCACACCTTAAACAAACACCAATTGTGATAAAAATTCACTCACTCCTAAGGTTAAGCAATCTAACCTTAGTTTTTAAAAGAAAAAAAAAATCTTAACTTTAATTTTCTTAAGCTTAACTAGGGTTAAAGGGGTCTTAAAGGGACACGAGGACATGGGTAAGAGAAGTAGCGGACCCATCAGTCCCGCTAATCACTGCTTATTCACTAACTTATGAATGTACCGGCCTAAGCATGTGGCATGAACAAAGAAAATATGACCCCCAATTTATTTTTTTATTTTTTGTGATCGCCAATACGGTTAGGCCGCAACCCGGTTAGAGTGTTATAGTATCTGTTCGGTTAAGTTAGCTAGTGCCTAAATTTTTAGCTTGGCCAGGGTGGGTACGCACCCCCTGGATGGATCCGGGGACCCCCAAATTCACTAAGCTTATTAGTGTACTAGCGGCCTAACCATGTGACATGTATGTACGAATTAACAACAAAAGACCAACGAGGTGAGGGACAAAATTCCAAACGTTTGTCCTTTTGCAGGAATGGTCCTGGTCTAAATTGAATAATGAATGATGTCTTGCATGGAATAGTATGGTGATATGGTTCACATTTTTTTTCTCTCGCAAGTCAGCACTTTTTTTTTTTTTTTAGCACTTAGCAGGGCTACTTTCTGTTCTACTAGTGTGGTCCTCATGAGTGTTAGACGATATAGACATGGTGTTGTACAAAAACAGGGTTATAATGGAGGTATTGAGACAGGATCACATCCAACTACAATCAATTCAAGAAAATTCAATTGCATATGTGGTAGATGTTGATTGAAAGAGATAAAAATTTAAAATTTGAAATCCCACATTTTTTTCCCTCATCAAAGCCACATGTGTCACTTATGCAATTGAATTCTCTTGAATTCAATTACAATTGGTTGTGATCCTATCTTGGAATCATTTATTTCCATAGCCTATTAATAGTTAGGAATGGGTTGGGATAATATTCAACTATTGAACTTGGGAAAATTTAATCGCATCCACAAGTCAACACATGTCCCTTTTAATATTAATTAATTATGATCACTAACCCTTAGAGTTAAACAATCTATCCATTGTTTTTAGAAAAAATATTTTACTTAAGGGTTAAAACTTGTTCATTTGAGTTAAATGGACACTAAAAAGGGCTTTCTGAGTGGCCAAGTTCAATTGAATTGAATAGGATCTGACTCGTCTTTAGAGGATGCCCCATATTGATTGAATCTTTTGTAATTTCAAAACTACCATTTGCTCTTATCACATATTCTTAATTGAATGTTTGCTCAATTCTGATATTACCCTTCACTCATTTATTTATTAATCTTAAAATTCTCTATTGTTACGGGACTTCTTGGAGTCCAGTTACGCCACTAGGTCGCCATGTGTTCCTTTTAACATTCTTTAATTGTGGTTAAGATTCACCCACTCCTAAGGTTCACCCACTTATCATTGGATTTTAGGAAAAAAAAATTAACCTTAGGAATTAGTGAATTTTAACTAGGTTAAAAAATTAATATTCTTTTTTTCTAAAAACCAATGATAGGTGGGTGAACTCTAGGGTAAATGAATCTTAACCACTGTTAAGGAGTGTCAAAAGAGACAAATGGCAACATGATCAAGGGCGTAACAGGACTCCAGCTGTAGTTATGCTTCATTGACCCCTAGGGTTCACCCACTTATTATTGTTTTTTAGAAAAAAAAAATTTCTTTTAAACCTTAGTTAAAATTCATTAACTCTTAAGGTTAAAAAAAATTTATATTTTTTCTAAAAGCCAAGCATAAGTGATTGGACCCTAAGGGTGAGTGAACCTTAATAGTTGTTAAAAAGTGTTAAAAGAGACACATGGCTACCTCAGTGGCACAATAAATGAGTTAAGCTTGAACACTTTGAAATATTTACTTACTCAATAAAAGCCGGCTTGGCTCATAGTCACCCTAATTACTACATAAGATTGTTTTATGTGCCACAAGTTGTGATGGTGTGGTTATGGACGTAAGTAACAGATGTGTTTCACGGGTCTTTTGACAAACTATATTGGAATAGTGTAGTGATAGGCGTACCCTATGAATTCCATTTCAAAACTTCAAAAACCTAAGCCATCCACCAGTTGGTGAGCATTAGAGGGGTGGGGGGCATCCACCTATAGGTGTGGATGCCTTAGGTTTTGAAATGAAATTCATGGTAAGTTAACTATTTCCCATTGGAATATTATACTTACACTTGAGTGTGTGCAAAAACACAACCCTGACACATCCATAATGTGACATTATCATATCTAACGGGTGGCATATGCGATGAGAGCGAGGGGAAGGAGTTAACGACATCCTATTGAACTCGCTAGTGGCACGTGCAATGCACATGAGAGCGAAGGGAAGGAATTAACCACAGTTAATAGGAATTAAAAGGGACACGTGTTAACCCATGGGTGTGATTGAACTCTTCCCGAGGTCAATCATGATTGGCGGTGATTCTAAATAGATAGATGACAAGGGGTATTTTAAGAATTAAAGTAAAACATTAAATCAAAAGCAAGGGTAGTTTGGGAATTAAAGTAAAACATTAAATCAATGTTTTTTTTTTCTATAAAGATAATTTGGGAATTTCAAAAAAAATCATCTACTCACGCCTCTTGCATTATAATAGGAAAGAAAACATGTACCGCATAGAAGAATCCTGTGCCGTATCCCTTTGCACATGTACACAAAGAATTCTATGTAGGAACCTTTTACATCTCATCAATTGTCGCCAATAGCTCCTATCGATAAGGGGTAGAAAATTACCAAAAAATAAAGTTAAAATCAAATCAAACACACAAAGAAAATTAAGAATTTTACGTTTTTCAATACTAGCATAGTAGAACTTGTAAAAAGAGAAGAAAGACTTGCAATTACTTACAAGAGTACTTTAATATCCATAAAAATCTTAATTCTCAATATTGTAAATTTTTTACCAAAACTAATCAAAACCTAAATTGACTCAAACTCTACCAAAAGTGTTAAAATAAATATTTAAGTCATTCTAAAACAAAAACGGACTCAAAATATCTTTAACGACCTAAAACATACTTTACAAAAAATAAAAAGTTTTCTCTAAGAAGTTAGATTTGGACCCTTAAATAGTCTTTTCTGGACCTTCCGATGGCCTTATCAAGAATAATCAGTTACTACGATGTTGGACTCATTGATAGTTTCAATTTGAGTACTCGTCGGTTCCGAGATGACATTCGAATCAAAAGTTATGATCGTTTGAAGTTTAAGGTTAGGGGTGGCAATCGGATCAAATTTGGGCTTCAAAGCCTATGTAAATGTGTTGGGCTTCAGGCCAGGCCTATTAAAAAATCACTAAAAGTCAAGCTCATACTCGGCCCATTGCCACTCCTATTTAAGGTGCATATTTCGACTTTTGACTCGCCTTAAACATATTTTGTTGTTCCAAGGATTCGTTTGCCACTTGTTCTACATCACTCATTAACTCAACATTATCTTCTTTTAAAATCTTAGGTCAAATATAATAATATATATATATATACAACTCATTATCTAAAATACTCCCCGTATAATACAAAATTCGCCAAATAAAAATTGGATATATAACAATATTAGAGTCTAACTCATAATGAATAAGACACCCCAGCAGAACAAAGGTATACCTATCTCATGAGGTGGCTTAGGATCGAGCATCCAAAAAAAACCTATTCCTTGGTGACATGACAAGTAAAGAGTGTATGGGTGGTCCCACTTCATCCTAGAGGGGGACACTAAGGAGCTAATCTCCTTTTTACTAGACAAGACAAATGTGATTCACTGGAAGGTGCGGACCATTATGAATGACATTAAAGTCTTGTGGCAGAAATTTCCACAGGCCTCAGTCTATGCTGTCCATAGAGAAGCAAACACGGAAGCCCATAAATTCGCAAAGCGGGCCCTCTCCTGGCGAAAGAGGGCTTTACCAGGCCCTCTCTCCCGCCCATCATGTTCTTATCCTTTTGAGCCGGGTATCTCCCCGGATTAGTTTGTATTTAGCTTAGTCTTGAGTTGTCTTTTCCGCATTTGTAACCTTTTCTAGCTTATAACCAAAACAAAAAACCGTGTTTCACGTGCCTACTGAAAAGTTACAGGAATGCTAGCCCACTAATCAGAATTCATAATATAATTACCATACAATTACTAGTTAAGCTGACACAAACTTCATTTATAGTTATTGCTATTATTTTCGGGTTGTTGTATAAGGGTAGGCTACAATCCCAATTAGTAATCCCAATTAGTGTTGTTTAGCAGTGATTATTAAGTTCGAAAGTTGAGTGTCCGAGTTAGAAGCAGGTTAAGCTTGGTGAGTCTATCGATTGTCACATCATTACTTGAGGAAATGGAACTTTCAACATCCCATTTGGGGGATATACATACAGCCACTAGTACAAGCCCTACCCTTAACAACATATGTAGGGTTGTCAATGGGCCGGGCCGAGGTCTAATCCAAACTCAGCCTTCACTTGTAAGGGTTTGGGCCAAACCATCTCAAGGTGGACTTCTTACAAGATCTAAATCTAGATTAGTGCACCAAGACATAGCAACTGGAAGCAAAGACTTGGAAACAAAGGGATTGAGACTTGTGAGAGAACCCAACTCTTTCCTAATGTGTTGTTGAAATTTGATTAGTGTGGTCAGCTTGGAAGAGGACCTTGGGTCCTTTAGTCAAAACTCATAGAAAAATGTTCACCTTTAAGCAGAATACTAAGTAGGCCGGTCAAATCGGCCATTATGTGAGGGGGCCGGGCCCGAGGGCCGAGCAGGGCCCAAAATACTATGCAAGTAGACGTGCAGCCAAGACTCCCTTGTGAAAAATAATTATGTCGCCTTTCCTTTCTGTAGCTTAATCCAAGAGTGAAGGTCTATAAAGAAAATTTTGGTGTTCCAGTTTCCTATAAAGTAAATCAGTATGAAGAGGTTTGGCTGGTATAGTGATTATATATATTCTTTGATTAGGGAGAAGGGTGCTTGTAAAGATCAAAGAAGTGATCAAATCAAAGCCCTTTGGCATCAAATTGATGAATATATTTGAAGTTTTGAGAACAGATGGACGGGATTATCCTTTTCATCTGGGCACAATAGATTTATAGATGATGATCGCGAGACTTCAAGATCCTTTTGGAAACCATTGGATCATGACATTGGAACCAGTTGCCTCACTAGGAGTGCAGGTAGGGTCTTGTGGAGGAGGAATTCTAGTGTGGCTATCATTCAATTGAACCAGTTGGTATATCATAAAAGCTAGAAAACATAAGGATCTTAAGGAATCCTGGGTAGAACAATGAGAATTCAATCAACGGTGGACTGGATTCCAATTCTTGGAATAAGGTTTGATCTACATAACCCGATTTAAGTTACGCAACAAGAAAATTAAAAAATGCTTCAATCTTTGTAAGGTTCTTGTTAAGGCTTTTTCAAACTCTGAAATGGTTGCGATAAAGCACGTCTCTAGTAGAGCTTCCAATGCAGTATTGTAGCGACATCTTTTACCTACCAAAGGACAAAAAGAAAAAACGCAGTAGCGAACTAGTTAATTAGAGTGCAACTTAGAACAATTCCTGAAGAATCGAAAAACTATGTAGTGAAATGATGCATATAAGGAGCTCCGCTCTCCCCGTTTTAGTTATCGGAAAGTATTGCTCATGAAGCCAAATATTACACATACTGTAAGAGAAAAACGTTACGAAAACAAAGGTCGGGTCACTGATAATGGTCGATGTTCATACAGAGAGAGAGGGAGAAAGGCCAAACTCAAGCCCCCAGAGCTCAAAAGATCCATTAACAAAATCGTAGTATCCGCCCTTCAATGCTAAAGTTTTCTTCACCAAGCCATCTCTCACGAACGGATACGTTAGTAGGTTTCCCAGGGATACATTCACAGCCTCCTGCATTACAGTTACACACATTTGTTTAACAAAAACGTATATAATTTCTCAAAAATAGGCCAAATATAGAGTTAATTGTCCATGTAAATGAACACAAACACTATATATATATATATAGGTATGAACAAATGATCTGAGTCATTGGAGATCAATCCTCTTACAGGACTCTGAATGTTGGCTCTGCACCACTTAAGGTTCGTTGTGTACAATATTAGGCCACGGTAGACAGATCCTATTAGCCATTAAGTAGGAACATGTGAACCAATCCAAATGAATGATAGGCCCAATGTTTCATGTACCATGTGTTTCTTCCCCTTTATCATGTCAACTGTGATCTCGCCGATGGAGCAGTTAGTAAATGGGAAGAAATTTAGGCAGGTGATTTTACCATAGATCTTTATTAGTTAATATAGATAAGCAAGACATGGAATACCTTTTCACAGTTGGCGCATTGTTCCGCGAAAGACAAACTACCGGCTTCTGCAATCACCTTGGTCTTAGCGGGTAAACAGATTTTGACCCAGTCTTCTATGAAGTCACTGCATATATATATATCAATCAAACAAACAAGGAACGAGATTATTACTATTAAAAGCTATAAGAAGAACAATATCATGGGAGGAAATGTAATGAAAATGACTTGCAGATACGAAACAGAAAACATATAAGAACATAGGTTAGGTGGTTCATCTGATATGGGCTACCTCCACAAAGAGGTTACCTTTTTGTTCACTAGTAAAAAGTAAAGAGAATACAAAGATCACTCACTCACACCCTCTCAAACAAAGTTCTCTCTCTCTGCCTAAGCATTCAGAGTGATTGAAACCGTAGACCGAATAATATATTATATACTCAGTAGAAAACTAACTTGAAATCCACCCATAGGTGCTCGCTCGAGCCAGGTCAATCTCGCTCGAGCGAGTTTGTCAAAATCCAAGGCTTCAATGGCTCAGTCAAATTTTATATTTACGAAAATTTCAAATTTGCTCTAGCGAAATACATTGCGCTCGAGCCAACTTGTTTTGTAACAAGCTGAATGCAAGAACAGGAAAAAGGTAACTTTGAGAGCCTTGAGAAACCAAAAAAAAAAAGCCAAAATTGGTGATTTTTTTTTTTATAAACGTGGATATGATCCTTAAGACTCAGACTAGTCCCACGAGCTGTATAGGGAATACCCCCACCCCATACAACCATTATTGAGGGGAGCCCAGGAATTGACCTCGAGACCTCCGGGTTTACAGTTCATCCTTCAGCCAAAAATGGTAATTGAGAATGCTTTTATATATGCTTCTTAATTTCAATCAAGAAAGAGAGAGAAAGAGTTGCAGAATACAAGGCCTTACGTAGAGGTGGCCCCATTGTCCGGGAAAGACATGAGCCCCTTAATCCCACCACAGCAGCTGTGTCCAATGACCACAATGTTCTCCACCTGTCGAGTTGTGGATTATTCTCATTTTTCCATTTACATTCCAAAAAATAACCTCTAGAACATTCCTTTAGAACCAAAAAAAAAAAGAGGAAGAACATTCCAAAAATTTATGTAGACAGCTATTACCAGAACAGAAAGCTTCCCTCCGTAAACAGAAGCAATTAATGGTAAGAATATATTTTTTTTTAAAAAGGCCACAAAAATAAAAGATAAATACAGAAAGAATCACCTTGAGATGCAAGACTGCATATTCGATGGCAGCTCCAATTCCGGAGTATCTAACCTGGTCATAAGGTGGGACCATGCTAGCAATGTTTCGGACCATAAAAGCCTCACCCGGTTGGAAATCCAGGACATGTGAAGGGCATACTCGGGAGTCGGAGCAGGCAAACACCATGAACTGCACACAAAATTACCAAACCAATAAACGGAATTTTAGAATTATGTATAGTTATCAACAAAAAAAAAAAAAGTCCACATAAGGTTTGTACCAAGTGGGGATCGTCCATGATTAGTTTTTAGCATGGGATTACTAGTGGTTCACTCTGGCTCTCTTAAACATGTGTATTATTTTTTCCAACTGCTTTTCTAGTAGGTCAAATGAAAGTGAAAGTGAAGGAAGAAGCGGATAAATAGCCCTCGGATTGTCTCTGTCGAAGCCAGAAAGGGCTTATCTCGGGGTTCCATAGAATAGGTGACAAGTGGTGGAGAAGTCAAAATCATGAGGCCCATGATTTTGACTTCTCTACCTATAATAAGACATGTGGCGATAAGTGTGAAAATAAAGGGGAGAGATATCATATGGGGAGAAGTCAAAAAAAATGGGGAGAAAATAAAATGACTTCTCCCCATATTTTTGCCAACTGTCGCAATGTTAGAAGTTGTTTTAACGGCTGCAAAAGCGGTCTGAAAAAGTAATACGCACGGATGTACAGTGGTTGCAACACGTGTTGAGATGATTTGACACTTATTATCACCACCTTGCGTCTGGAAAGAGTATGAGTGGGGTTAGCATTTCTGTAGGTTTTATATATGGGGATGGTCTCTCAAATTGACTCTAGGATTTATCATACAATTGACATTGTATTCATGGTTGTTAAATCTTTGCGATTTACGATTCAAATCCTACGATTCGATTCGAATCCTAAGCAAAACGATTCAAATCGGAGGTGAAAATCTTAATTGGGCAAATCCCATTTGATTTGCGATTCATATTACGATTTGCGATTCAAATCGTACGATTCATGCGATTCATACGATTCGAGCACGAAACCCCTTTAACGGACCAATACTTAAAAAATATTTTTTATTCTTTTAATTTTCTAAAGGTACTTTGTGGTTTTTAAGAAGAGAAAAGAAATAATAAAACCTCTATTACGGACATGCCAAAACCCCTATTTGGGTTGTCTCTCTATTGCTGTGAAATGAGAAAAAATAAGAGAAAGAAGAAGAAAAAAGGAAGAAGAAAGATGAAGAAGTTGGATTTTGGGAAAACTTGATAGTTTATATTATTAGTCTTTTTAATTGTACAAGTCTTTTGATACTTGATTTCATACAACAAATTATATGAGTTCACTTTTGTTGTTTATTTTTAATCATATTGGGTTTGTTTTTTATTTTATGGAGGTCATTCACATTTTTTACAGTGTATGCAATGAAATATCCATTACTTTCTTTTATCAATAGATATGAATGAAATCTTTTGGATAATAAATTATTCTATTTTTTTGTTTTATGAAGTAATTTTTTTTTATTTTTTAAACAATTTTTTAAAAAATTGATTGAATCTTACGATTTACGATTTGAATCCCGATTGGAATCGAATCGGTCCTAAAACGATTTTACGATTCGATTACGATTTAACAACCTTGATTGTATTGGGCATCCCTTTCGCACAAGCCTCCTTACTGCAAAGGAAATCTTGCCCTTTTACAATACATAGTAGGAATGATAGCAAAACAAATCTAATTTTGTAAAAATTGAATCATTTACATGATGGGATGATTCGAATTTTCACCATGACTAAGTGAACTTGATGACCTTCACTATGACATTTTATCTTTGTTTAATAATCAAATCACTAAAGTTTACAAGAATTTAATCTTTTCATATAAGACCAATGTAATAAATAAGTACAACTTTAATTTTCTTATACAATAATTTTTGTATTCTTATATTTAATAGAATGGTATTCAACATTAAAAAAATTGGTGAAGTTATAACTAATTTCTTCCAAGATAAATGGACACATAGTTTGCTGCTAGCATAGAATGTTTGCTTTCGAAAATATATAGTTAGACGCGATAGAGAGTTGGATAAGAAATGTTAATGATTCCGAAGGAGTACCTTGGGGCTCTGGCCTTTGGCAAGTTCACCGTACAATGCGGGATTCTTCCTGCAAAACGCATCCCCCAATCCCCCATTAAATAACTAGATAAGTAAAGAGCAGTGATAGGCGTTGTGCATTTAAGAAGGGGCATCCACTAATGGGTGGATGCCTTAAGTTTACAAATGGGATTTATGGGTACGGTAACTATTTCTCATAAGTAAATACATGTTTGATCTATAGTACTTTAGGGATCATTTTTCTAAGGATTTTACTGGCCCCACTCTGTCTTATTATATATACAGATTAGATATTGACTGGGGCTCTAGCTGAAGAGTTAAGCAAAGACATTTTTTTTGGGTGACACCTGTTTTATATCATTTCCTTAAAAAAATGATAGAAAACCTGTTCAACGGTAACTATTGTGTGGCCCCAGTTACAAATGCTTTTAAGTCTCTTATATTTCAGGCACACATAATCATGAATATGCCACTTCTAAATGATATTCTTCTTCAATTTTAACCAATTAAAACTTTTTAGAATGCCCCACTTTAATTATATTATGAGATTAATTTTCATGGGGAGCTCTGCATCATGCAGATTACACATTTTGCCCCCCTCCCCCTCTTAGTGTAAAAAGGGGGATCCATATGATGCAGAGCGCCGCTTCATATTTAAACGCTTCATATTTAAACTGTTATATTATTGTATTGAAGGAAAATGGTTCAACCACAAACTTGGTTAAAATATTAAACCTGACTGGATTAATATTTCTTACTCATATTTCTCTTTCTTAAAGTGAATGAATCCATTCTTTATCCGCTCAATCGGGTTGAACTTATTGCCATCGTTTGCTTGCAACTCAGCTGTTATCTGCTCGATTTTTGCTGCAGCAACGGCTTCCAATTCTCCCTTCTCACTGCAACCAATACAGTTGGTGCAATTCATAGAGGACGCTAAATAATTAGATCAGTGAGAAATCAGATGATGAGAATTTTTAATGATAGATATCAGTACCTGAGAAGGCTCTTCAGCCCTGCAATGGCCTCCTCATAGGCATCCTTTCCCATATCTTCTCTCTACAAATTCCAGAGATTTAAAAAATATTATTTATATATCTTCTTAATCGAATGCTTATTCTTTTGGAAAATGCTAGTGAGACCGCAAAGGCTCGAGACCTCACAGAGACCATGCATGTGATGCACGGATCTCAAAATTTCAAAAACAGATTTAATGAAATTTTGAGATCCATACATCAAAAGGACAGTCTCGGTGTGGTCTCGGCCCTTCATGGTCTCCGTAGCAAAGTCCTATTCTTTTAGTGTCAGACGATGTCCATCGACAACCACGAACTAGGTTAAACAGTAAGTTAAAAACCAGATTTCCTTTTTTATATAAAGCAATTGGCATTTGTAGAACTCTTTATTACACACACAATAGCTAGAGCCGCACTCATGCCAAGCTGGGCTCGTCAGCCCATTTGTGCCAAGCTTATGGTGGCATTTTAGGCTCAAACAAACCAAGCCAAAGCTTTTATTTGAACTTGTATGTTAAACAAGCCGAGCTCGAGCCAAATCATGTTTGATTTGGTTTGGCTCAAAGCTTGGTTCATTTAGATCTCAGTTTGGCATGAGCTCGGCGTGGTTCGAAATATTATATGTATATATTTATATGAACGTATAAATTATGTTGGTAATACTATTTCTAATAATACTTTTTAACTTTAATTACTATAAATTGGAGATTAACTATGAATAGGAGCTCCGGTTGACTTTCAACAAGAGCATCCCAAAATTTGCCATTGAGAAGTGGTAGTTTAGTAATTATGAAAACATAGAAAGGTATTTTTTAACAGTAAACTTTTCTATAAATACCCCTTTCCAAGGATAGTTTTGATGTTGCTCCGCCGGAGCTCCTGTTCATATTTATTCTCTATAAATTATGATATTTTTTAAAACTTATATTTAGTATGTTCAAAGATAATAATAAAAAGAGAGTTAAAAGAAGTTTGAGCAAAAATCCTAGCCCTCTCTGTACTCTGTGTTGAAGGACTATCATCAAATCTTATTTTTATTATGTGAAACTGTTCAAAATAATCCTAAAATTCAAATCAAGCCTGAGCCAACCCAAAGGCTTGAATAAAGTTGGTCTAGCTTGTTCAAGACGACTCGAGCCTCAACATTTGAACTCGAATCAAGCTCAAGCCGAGCTCCAACATGTTCAAGTCAATCTCAGCACAACTATAGGTCTAACTATATATTAGTTTAGAGTAGCTAACCATGATTAGTTAACTAGCTTTCACTAAACTAGCCATGGTTATACCAAAATGACAGTAATATTGCGATGGTGGTGATGGTAATAGCTATTCTTATGATAATTGTTATTATTATATGGGGATGATAATGATATCCCCATTAAACTATATAAAAACTAGTATAATCGGTCTGGTTATAGCAAACTGAGGTTTCTCCATATACAGAACTGGTCGTCGAAGATCTTACGGAGAGCTCCTTCATGCAACAGAACATGATACACTTTCTTAATTTTCCGGCCATGGTGGTCTCAAGGGTTCTCCTAGTCCTCCCTCAACTGGTATATACAAAAGCAAAGAGAAAAAAGAAAGTTGAAGATCAGAGGAAATGGAACCCCATTTTCTTAGGATGTACGTCTTACAGAAGAGAAGATATGGAGCTTATGAAGCTGCAAGGAGAATGAAAGCAACGCTGATAGAGAGAAATGGAATGCATCTACCTATTATTAATTATTAATTAAGACTTTGCTATTGAGACCTCATTAGGCCGATACCATTGAGACGGTGTTCTAAGAGCATGGAATTTCAGGTGGGGCCATTTCACATGATAGCCCCACCTAAAATCACGTACCCCTTAGAGCACGGTCTCGTTAGTCTCGGCCCTAAGGGAGAGTCTCAGAAGCTTTATCCTATTAATTAACTTATTATTCCGGATAAAGCTTGTGAGACCCTAAGGGCCTCTAAGAGCACGGGATGATTTAATGTAGGACCTATCATGTTAAATGAGCCCCACTGCTCCGACAATACACGCGCCAAAAGTGAATCTTACCAAAGTTCATTTTGTATTGGTGGACACTAGCATTCAATAATGCCTTCACAAGGCATTGGAAGCGAATAAGGTTACGTTGCCTAGAAGCCTTAGATACTACGTCAGCAAAAGCATAAGTTAATTTACCCCCTGTTTGGTTTTGGAGAAAATAAGTGAAAACAAAGGAAAGGAAAGAAAGTATAGAAAATACTACTAAGAATTGTATTAGAAATTAGAAATTTTCTTTTATTTTTCATATTTTCACTTATTTTCTTAGCAACCAAACATAGCATTAGGGCCTCGGATTGTCTCTCGTGAAGCCAGAAAGGGCTCTCGGGTACATTGTGCAACAGCCGCTACTTGTCTACTATTCTATGGAACCCGAGACAAGTGACAAGTCCTTTCTGGCTTCGCCAGGGACAATCCGAGACCTTAATTTAGGCCATTGCACTTTGGTTTTCTTTTTTAAAAACAAAAATTTGTAAATTTTTACACAAAATATATTTAATAAGCCGAAGCTATGCTTCATCATGTTTGAGCCAAGCTTCCTTTTCTACTAAGCCCATGGCAATTCTATAATTATGAGAAAACAAAACAACTCTTATCATTTTTCATAATTACAAAACTGTGTCATCAAACATTACACTCAAATGAGGAGCTCTGCTTGACGCACGGAAGCAAAGCTCATATTTAAACACTTTAGGGGTCATTTGGAAACATTTCCTTTTTTTGTTTTTATTTTTTGTTTTTTAAAATCGGAAATGATTTTTTGTTTTCAATTTTTTTAAGTAGGAAATATGTTTGGTATTACTAACTGTTACTTATTTTTAAAAAAAAAAAACAAAAAAACGCTTTGGTAAATATGATTAAATAATTTTAATTCATGGTGGTGGTAGTGGTGAGTGGTGGCGATGGGTGTAGTGTGGTGGTGGTGGGTGGGTGGTGGGTAGTGGTAGTGGTGGTGGTGGTAGTGATGGTGTTGTGGTGCTGGTGATGGTGGTGGTGTGGTGGTGGTGGTAGTGGTTGTATTGTGGTGGTAGGTGGTGGTGGCCGTGGCCGTGGAGATGGTGGTGTGGTGGATGGTGGTGAGTGGTAGTGGTGGTGGGTGGTGGTGGGTGGTGGTGGATGGTGGTGGTGGTGGTTGTATTGTGGTGGTGGTAGTGGTGGTGGTCGGTGGTGAGTAGTGGTGGTGTGGTGGTGGGTGGTGGTAGTATTATGGTGGTGGTGGTGGGTGGCGGTGGTGGTGGAGGTGGGTGGTGAGTGGTGGGTGGTGGTGATGGTGATAGTATTGTGGTGGTGCGGTGGTTGTTGTAGGTGGTGGTGTTGATGGTGGGTCCTTGTTTTCCATTTTTGTTTTTTGTTTTAAAAAATAGAGATGGTAGAAAATTTTTGTTACATTGATTTTCAAAAATTTTGTTACTAATTTTTAGAAACAGAGAGCAAAAACATGTTTGGTTGTAGATAAAAGTTTTCAAATTTTGGTTTTTAAAAACAAAAAACAGAAAATAAAAGCACAACCAAACGGGGCCTTAATAATATGTTTTGGTTTTTATTTTTAAAAATTAGATATTAAATTTATGAAAATCAAAGCAACAGAAAAATAATTTTTGTTACCCCTATTTTTTTTTAAAGTGCGACACCACCAGTCATCATCTACCACTAAAACTACTCACTACTATCACCATCCACGACTCACCCACCACTCCACCACCAATCACCACAATTCTATCACCACCACTCACCACAACACAACACCATGCCGCCACCACCACCACCCACCCACCCGACCACCACTCACCACAACACCACGCTACCACCCACCACCACCATCACCATCACACCACCACCACAATATTACCACAACCCACCACCACCACAATACTACCACCACACCACCACCACAATACTACCACCACACCACCACCACAATACTACCACCACCCACCAGCACAGCCACTCACCATAACACCAACACCACCACCACCCAGCCACCGACAACCACCACTTACCACTACTATGAATTGGAATTGTTTATTCATTATTATGTCCATCATATTTACCAAACTCCTTTTTTTGTTTTTTTTTTCTTCAAAAAAAAACAAGTAACAGTTTGTAATGCCCAACATGTTTCCTGCTTAAAAAATTTGAAAGCAGAAAGTCGTTTCTAATTTTTAAAAACAGAAAACGATAGTGTATCCAAATCCAAACGGCCCCTTACTGTTTCATTGTGCTATTTAAATATGAGGCCGAGCCTTATGGTGGGAACTTTGAAATTATGTGAATATCTCTCTTTATAATTACAAGACTATCACCATCCTTGTAGTAAAAAGAGGATTTTTGCCCAAGAAACTTGAAAGAGAGCTCTGCCTCATATTAACACTCTGGCACCTATTCCTCTACAGTTGTAACCGGTTTTGCCAAAACCGGTTACACCCCTGAGGTGGCCACATGTCCCTTTTGACACCTCTTAACTATGGTTAAGATTCACTCACCCCTAATGTTCACCCAGCTATCCTTGGTTTTTAGAAAAAAAATATTTAAATTTTTTTTTAACCGTGGTTAAAATTTACCAACTTCTAGAGTTAATTTATTTTAAATATTTTTTCTAAAAACCAAATATAGGTGGATGAACCCTAGGGATAGATGATCTTAACCACAGTTAAGAGGTGTAAAAAGGGTCATGTGGTGACCACAGGTGAGTAACCGGTTTTGTCAAAAACCGGTTACAACTGGAGAAGATCACCAATCTAACACTCTTCATTGTCATGACGGTGGTTGCTGATGTGGCATTTTTTTTTTCTGGTTTTAGTAACAACACAATAAACATAGAGATTAACTATGAACAAGAGCTTTGGTTAAATAAATAAATAGGACAACCTCAAAAAATGTCTTGATAGGTATAATTTGGTAATATAAAAAAATGATATTTTTGTCAATTAAACTTTCCTTATATTACCAAACTAACCATGTCAAGGCATTTTTTGTGTTGCTCTCATTATCTATTAAATGGGAATTCGTATTAATTTATAGTTAATCTCTACCATTACTAGTTCTTTCTTGTTTGAGTCTTGTTGATTAAGTAATCATAATGTGACTAACTATCAGTAAGAGCTCTGGTTGAAGAGATAATTGGAGTAACCCAAAATATGCTTTATGTAATGGTATTTTGAGAATTATATAAAAATAATTTGATTGATAAAAATACCCTTCTTTTTTTATTTATAATTACCAAACTACCCCTTCCGCAAGGTATATCTTGGGTTGCTTCAGTTATTTCTTCAATCAGAGCACATGCTCATAAGTTAATTTCAATTGATCAAAATAAATGTATAGATATATTATCTCAATCAGAACAAACACATCTTTTTGTTAATGCCTACCTTAACCTAAGAGATCACTTGATATGAAATGAGAGAGAACGAGAGCGTCTATTTTAACTATAGTATGATTTTGGTTACTAAGAATTCTAATGTTGGTTACTAAGAGTTCTAATGTGAGCGGAAGCTATGCTTCAAAACACTTGAGGGAACTCTCATTTTAAAGCAAAACATGCACTTGTAAAATTTTCAATTATAAGAAAATTTTTGGTATTTGCTTTAAAATGGGAGTTTTGTCGGATGTTATGAAGCGGAACTCTACTCATATTCAAACTCATGGAGACTGCTACGTACGCCAGTTTCTCTCTCTTTCCCTCACTTTCTCTATAATACCAACAAAAGTTTAATTTCACAATTTACATTGGTATTGTTGTTGAAGCTTTAACCAGCTGCAAAAGAGTCAGGAAAAACAGTGAATAAATACACTCGTTGGTGTAATATTAGAGAAAAATGAGAAGAGAGAACTGGCGCTAGCATTCCCTTAAACTCGTAGTATAGATTAACAATATTTTCTGGCGTGGCAACCCAGCCCTAAGCTGCCACGTGCATTGGTGCCAAGTTTTACTCATAGCTGATAATATATATATATATATATATATATAAAAGTAGTAAAACCGCAAAAAGAGAGAGAGAGAGAGATTACCAGAGCAGGAGTAATGATGGGAGACGGAGCAGCAAAAACAGGCTGGTTTCTGATAAGGTTGGGAAGAGGAGGAGAGGAAGAGTTGAGTCTAGCAAAAACAGAAGGAGTTGTTTTCTTCAGGGGGCACTTAGCGGGACGCGGAGAGGTGAGGCACCAACCGTTAATCGAAGACGTCGACATTGTTCAATTCAATGTATATATCAAAGAATTGTGAGGCTTTATACAGACTTTGAGAGGATAGCGAAAGAGAAAGCTGAGTAAACGAGGGCTTCTACTCTCGAGATGAGGATTGAATGTTCCACATGGATTCCTCTCCCTATAAAAAATCTTAAAATCTTGCGATGCCCTTCACATGCATGTTAGCTAGATCTTGTATGCATGTCGTTTGCAACATCCACTACGTGTCTAGAGACTACCAGATGATGACGAAAGTGATCATGTCATATCCGTGCATGGAAATTGTATGGTCCACATGAGAAGGCCTTGATGTGTGATAGATAGATGATGGAGATAAGGTGCAATCCAAAGACATGGTTCTGGTGGTAGTAAAGGGTTACTGCAAAGGATTTTTCTATCTGGCAGGTGTTTTGTGTGGATCGAGTGGTCATGGTTCTATATCATGGGCCTCTAAGACCTAAAGCATACTATGGATCGGATCAAGATCTTGATCCAATTCTATCCCATCCGATTAGATCTTGGATCGGATTCAGATTTTTAATCCAAATCTAGGCATATCCAATCTAAATTGATCCGTTTACATCCCTACATGATATAATTGTCACTCATAGTTTTACAGTTTCACGCTCACCAAATCTAGAGGACTGACACAAATGATAACACAGTAAGAGTATAATGCGCACCTGCCCCTCAAACTCAACTGGGATGGCAAAGGTGGGGGAAATGCTTTTGAGACCGCGGGCGAGACCACCAAGACCGTGCATCCATTCACGGGATTTCAGGTAGGGCCTACCATGTGAATGTGGGCCCAACCTGAAATCTCATGCATGGATGCACATTCTCGGTGGTCTCCACTCTTTTGCAGTCTCAGTAGCAAAGTCCGGCAAAGGTGTGCCCCTTCATTGGAGAGGTCTTGGAAATTTGGGATCAAGTCCTCCTAATGGATTGGTGGAAGTTTCCCATATGAAAGGCTTACTACACCCTCCTCCCCATGTGGCTGCCAAAGTAGCAACTCCCTTACCCACAAAGCTGTAATTAGCTAACTATGACCCATACCAAAAGAATAGGGGGAAATGCTTTTGAGACCACAGAAGGGTCGAGACCTCGCACTTGTGCGCAGGATTTCAGATAGGGCCCACCATGTGAAAATGGCCCCACCTGCACTCTAGCGTACTGGGGAGGTCTAGGCCTTTCTGCAATCTCAGTAGCAAAGTCCAAAGAATAGTTGGAAAATACTACTAAGACCCCTTTTGGGTTGAGACCACCGAGACCGTGCTCTAAGAGCACGTAATTTTAGAGGGGGCCTACCATGTGAAATGGGCCCTACCTGAATTCTGTGCTCTTAGAACATGGTCTCGGCCCTAAAGGCGTCTCAGTAGCAAAGTCCACGAATAGTATTATCTGTGGATTTGCCGGTTCGGGCTAGAGTTCAACCCTTTTCACACATTCCCGAAACGAATCTAGATTCTAGACCCGGTCTGGATAGGTTATGGAAAACAGACGGGCTGTTTGGTTTGTCAATTGTTGACTGAGTTAGCCGGTTTCGATCGGGTCAATATATATTCGTCTTTGTTGCCCTGAACTCGATCCGAATTCAGGCTGGATTATTATAAGCCGTCTTGAAACCTTATAAGGAAAAGATAGACTGGTTGGCCGGTTGGTTCAAGTACGGCGAAGCCAGAAAGGCTCTCAGGGTTCCATAAATTGTGCGACAGTTGGCATAAAAAAATAGGGAGAAGTCATTCTATTTTCTCCCCGACTTTGCTACTGAGACCCCATTAGGGCTGAGACCACCGATACCATGCTCTAAGAGCATGGGATTTCAGGTGAGGCCTATTTCACATGATAGGCCCCACCTGACATATCGTGCTTTTGGAGCACGGTCCTGGCCCTAAGGGGGTCTCAAGCTTTATCCTTTTCTCCCCCATAATTTTGACTTTGCCCCATTTGCTATCTCTCACCCTTATTCTCACACACTTATCGCCACATGTCTTATTATGGGTGGAAGAGTCAAAATCATGGCCTCATGATTTTGACTTCTCCACCTCTTATCACCTATTCTATGGAACCCCGAGACAAGCCCTTTCTGGCTTGGCGAGAGACAATCTAAGGCCCTGTAAATATTACTATAGGATTTCAGATCGGCTGCATGCTGAGAAGAAAGAACAAGGCGTTGTGAAGTCAGCTTTTAGGGTTAGGGTTGAAATCCTAACCCTAATTTGTGACATCATTGTCCTTACTTCTGCAGTTGCAATTTAAGGGTGTAATCTAACCAAGTTGTAAGGTCTTCAGGCTTAGCTCGTTAATTAACAAGGGTGCTCAAGCTCGGCTCGAGTTTCACTACTCTTGTTCAAACTCAACTTAATTGTGAGCAAAATCATTAGCTCAAGATTAGCTCGGCTCAACTTGTTTAATTACCTTAATGAACCGAGCTCGACCTTGAGCTCATTTACGGAGTTTGTTACCTTTTATATTTTTTAGATCAAAGGTCTATATTTTTTTATTTTAGATCAAGGGACCATATCAAACTTAAAACATATATATATATTATCTCAGATACTTAACATAATTAAATAATATAGGATTTCTTTAGTCTCGTAGAACTTATGGGAGTGCTTCTATGTCATCCCAGATCACAGGGTTGTTTTGGATATTGATATAGGTTTATTTGTAAATTGACTTTCTTGTGAATTATGCTACTTGCGAACTACTTGTTCGCAAAATTATGCTGAGGAAAGCCTGAAATGAAGAAGAACAGAATCCCCAAAAGTCTTCGAATTGTTTTGTTTGCATGAAGGTGAATTGCTTGCAGTAGTACCTAAAACACCCCCAGTTTGTGTATGGTTGAGTTTCTTCAATGGTCCTTGCATCTTAGTAGCTCATTGAAGACTATGAAGGAATAAAAGAAAGAGAACCATAGATTTAAGACAAACCTGCTTTTCTCAACAAAGCCCGCCAGGCACTGGAACTATCATCCATTCTCCATCAGAGGATGCTTTTCCATGAGATCCTTCTCAAAGTGAAACCCTTTGCTCATTGCATCTCCTTGCTCCTTCTAGAGAGAGAGAGAGAGAGAGACTATTTATGTACTTGGTTGGAGAACGATTAGAGGTTAGTTTTGGGAAAGCAAACTAAAAATGTTGACATCCCTTTGTCATAATTTCGACATCTTTGGAATTTTAAGGCAAGTTGGGAAATCAAAATTTTACATTGTCGCCTTCTAATAAATTGTTTTTTAGTCGCCTTCTTGACAGTGAACACTTGTTAGAATGTTAGTAAGTTTTGGTAAATTTAGGGGCTTTCTAACTGCCTCACTCTTAAGACTCGAACCCGAGTATTCCCCTTGGGTTGCATTTAAACATTTCGCCTTGACATCATGCGAGAGATTGTAGTTACATCCGAGTGTAATTATTTTTGAGTTATGTTAATTTGATCTAGTCGGGGTCTACCTAACCCTAGCTTTCCACTAGTTCCCAAAAACAAAAACAGTCACACGTTAGATATATGTGGTTCGTTCTACAAAAATTGCAGGGATTAACCATAAGTTTGCTATTTTTCAAAAGTATCTTGCTTTTCTTTTCTACAGCTATTTTGTTCACCCAAGAGCCATCCCGAGAGCCACTTGCTTTCCTTTAGAGCCATTCTAATTCACATAACATCAGCCATACAATTAGCCTAAACCATAGGCTTATTTTTAGAGTCTTATAACCTTAATCCAAGTCCTTAATTATAAGCCAATTAGGATTTTTTCAAATCCTAATTTCAAAATAAAACTCCATAATTAACAAATTTTATACATCTGTTAATCAATGAGTTCTACATCAAATAAAATTTCAAAAATATCCACATTGGTTTGAATTCTATTAAGTTACCTAGAAATGCTCATCATCCATCCTCTCCACTTCCCTTTAAGATGTTCCAATTCACTTTGTTATACACACATATATATATAGGGAGGTGCTACAAGTCCCGTCATGCGTGAACTTGTTAACCAACAAGCAAGACAAAATCGCAATGATAATCTTGTGATGATTACGGAAAGCTTGTAGTTGTTTTATAAAATCATATTTATTCATAATTACTAAACTGCCATTCTGTAATATAATAATTACACATTTGCCATTAACCAATAGCCTACGTGATGGATAAGAGATTCACGCATTGCGTGATTTCTAGATTTTCCCACATATACATATATACTACCAAACACCCCGTGCGATGCACAGAACAAGACCAAAATTGAGAAGAAACTAAAATAATTAAAATGATAGGAAAATATATATATATATATATATTAAAAATTCACCTACCCCTATGATAGGAAGGTAAAGATATGTCAGGTTGTAAAAGGAATAAAAGATGTTTATATAATGTAGTTTAGAAACAAATGATCAATTCACTTTCAAAATACTAAAAATAAAATAATATCGGATGATACATTTATTAGAGTAATGATGTGAAATCCAACCATGAACATCATTTTTAACCAAAATCGTATAATTTATCTTTCAAAAATCAAATTCTAACTTAAAAAAATAGTAAAAGAATATCATAGCAAATCTGGTTGCTATTACTGAAAATTTACACATGCATACTTTAGTCACATGTGGTTTAAATTTGACTTGAATGTTAGTTTGTTGCATCGTAGAGAATATATAGCTTAAACGTATTTGGTTATCATTTAAACTGATAAAACGTGGAAAATGACTTGACATTGCAATGTAATATGTCCAAAAGGTGTCATTTGATATGAAGTTTTGAATATTTCACACGCAAACAAGAGGTAGCTTTGCCCTTGAAAGATATAAATTCAAGAGTGTGTAGAATTCAACTTAATCTAAGATGCCGACAACGTATTGGCGTAAACATTGCCACCTAAATTCATATAAAACAAATCTAATGAGTTTGAGATAAATACATGGACCTCAATTGCTTTTTCCATGAGTGTTAATATACTCTCAAGCCACAAATCCAAATTCTCAATCACCATAACCTATTCGCTTTATACCATCATAATGGTTCCTATTTACCAAAAAAAAAAAAACAGAAACCAAAATAATGTATAATAAACAAACAATATATGCATGCCTTAAAAAGAATATATATGGTTTAAGTCCAACTTAGTTCGATATGATATCACCGGACCATAAACTTGGTGGTTACATGACCAGTCAGGTCATAAAATATTGATTTGATTGGTTAGCATCTAATTACATTTGGACAATAGGCAATTGGTAGAGAAATGCTCAAGAATTGTAACATTTGTCACTTAGATTTTCTCCTAATAAGGTAAGTCAAATATAAATTTATGTACCATCAAAAAAATATATATTTATGTGCTAAAAATACTATATCCGTATTGCCCAAGGATATTTCTAATAACTTGCCTACCTAGTTATTTATCCTCTATTAGCAATTATGCTTAACCCACGACTGATCTCCAATTTCAGTGGAAATATGAAAGATAAATAATTGACAAATAGTTGCAGCTTAGTACAATTCCTTAAAATCCAAGAGCATAAGGTAATTTTCATGCAACATGAGGGCTTAGATATAGGCATACAAATGTTACGAACAACATGTGGTACTACAAATTGATATTGAACAACATATGATACAAATTGATATGGTTTTTCGTAAATGCATGAGTCGGGTAAATTCTTTCCATTATGAAAAACCGTCAGATGTCCCACAAGATGTAAGTAGCTCTATTGATTCTGGACCAAGTGTCTTTCATTCTTGCAACAATCATCTATGTTTATCCTGCCATTTGGTCGTCTAAGCTTCCTACTAAGGTTGGAGATCATATACAACTAGCTTCGGGTAATAGGCCATGTTTACCTTTTAAAAAAAAGGTAATAGCTATGGTTCAATAATGGCTTTTGAGTTGCATTATATTATTATCGAAACTGCAAAGTAGGTCATTAACTCAGAGAAATGCAGAAATGCAGTTAAAATGAAATTTAAAAAAAAAAGAAATACATTAATAATACAATTTAAGTTTAAACTTGGATATTTTGAAGATGTATCATCTTTGGTTGGTGTCTACCATCCCATAATCACCCCAAATCTCAGAATGACAACTTGCCCCACATCCATTTCAAATGTTGAATAATCTATATCCAATGAACCAATCTTTCAGAAAAATGAATATTACACTATCAAAAAAGTACAACTTCATCAAATATGTATCCAGTTTGGATGAGAGAGAGACCGTATTCTAGCCCCATAACTGTAAATTAGAAACAATAACCATACTACTCTGACTTCAAACTAAAAACAGACTCACAGAAAATTAAGCATATGGCAGTACTAAGTAATTCAACTACAAAAGCAACAAACACATAAAAGAATCATGAAAATGGTTACTATTATATACATCCTATCAGTTTACCAGCATCATCATCATGGTGAAATTATTCAAGCTTAGAAGATTAGAATACCACGACTGGTTGCGGCTACCTTCATCGCCTCCCAATCATTTCATTACTAACAATGATAAAACAACAGAAACATAGAGTTCAAGAAAAATGAAGAGACATTCATTCACCCAGTAAGCACGCCAAAGTGCCAGGAAAGCTTCCCTGTCATAAGAGTCATATTACCATGGCATTAGATGTTAAGGATTTAAAAATGAATGGTAAGAAGAGTAGATGGAGCATCAGGGGTTGAAGTGAATATATAATGAGAGGGAGACAAAGGGGTTGCTTTACCTTCTATTAAAAATCAAGCCAGTCATTAGTAGAAACCAATGCCATACATGAATCAACGTTTCAATTTCCTAAGAGCTTTGGGGAATGAAATGACTTGGTTCCTTATTCTTCTAATAATGAGACGTTTCAAAAGGAGAGAGTACTTCTTAGATTCAAACGGTTTTGTAAATTTAAGAAAAATTATAAAGTCAATTAATGGAGCAAAAAACTATTGAAGGTGAATTACATACATTGAACGAGGGTAACTTGATTCATTAATTTTTAATAGCAAGTTGAGTGGGTCCAATAAAGAAGGTGACATGAAATTGACACATGGCATGACATGTGTCAATAATATAGGGTTCAAATTGAGGCTTCTAGAGGAGCCACGTGGAGACCAACCGGGTTATAGTAGTAGTAGTAGTAGTAGTAGTAGTATATATATATACATCGATCGTCTTCATTTGAAACAATATTAATGTGTAAAAACATGTTGTGTCAGTAGGTTTTGAATCTTGAGTTACTATGAATCATATCATTCTACACCTCTTTGTGTTTGAAACCCTTTAGGGTTGTTCTTTTCCCGGATTATTGATCTGAGATTTCTAAAATCACGGGTTTTTGAATTACCTACATTGGATCTTTTGACTAAAACTCTGGGACATCAATAATCGTGAGACTTAAGTCCTAGTATAAAGGGACCCCAATGTCCCAATTGCTGCGGAATATACCTTAGGATCAATAAGAAACAAATAGATGGCACCTAAAATGGAAGAGAGAATACAATAAAGATGCAATCACACATGACACAAGCAATCACGTGGTTCAGCTTAAGCCTATATTCACAGGCAATGATGATCTGTTTTCTTCACTATGAGAAACGCACAAAGGTTATAGAGATCTCGTGTGCACATCAAATAATACAAAGTTTTTTTCTCTTAATAGAAAATCCTAGACCAAAACAAACTCCAAGTACAAAGAGAAAACCCCTAAAATCGTATGAATTGTATAGAAGTACGTGTGCGTGCACCAGAGTGAAATGTATTGTGCAGAATCACCTCATGAATAAGATCGACAACAATGGTAAAAAAAAAAAAAAATAGCAAATAAGAACACACACCACAAAGCATGATAAACGTGGTTCGGCCTAAAAGCTTACGTCCACAATTGAAGCATTCTAAGTAAACTTTACTAATCCAAGAGAAGAATACAATAGAGGAGAAGAACCCACAAAAGAATATTTAAAACCCAAGGAAAGCCCACAAATCTCTCTCACACGAATCTTCTTGTTCTCTCAACCATTTCACTAGCTTACAAACTCTAATCCCAAAATCTCTCTTTTATAGCCCCCAAAAGAGTCCTAAAACCAAAAGGAAACAACTCCCTACCGAAATAGGAGTTTCCAAATATAATCGGATTCCAAAACGGCCACCACCACTTGAGCGGGACCCAAGCTCTACTCGAATGGAATTACACAGTAGCTCGCTTATCCAAAATCCCCATCCACCACTCAAGCGGCCACCAGCTCCACCCGAGCGGTTGGCTCCAGATTCGAGCCAATCTTCACAAAATGAGGGGGCCCAGATGTACAATCTTCTAATTTGAGCCAACACTCACAATTATGTAGCCCTATTGTGGTGAAATGCACATATCTTATGTTACGCTTTTGTATTATTTTTATATTTGTTTGTCATATTATCTTTGAACCCGAAGATCGCCTTTTTTTGCACAACAATTGGTATTAGAGTGAGGTACCAGATTGCAAGGATTTGGGAACATTGTTCGAGGTGATCTAGCAGAGTTTGCACAAGATTGTTGAAGATGGAGATGACAAAGTGGTTTCTATGCTTACAACAAATAGAATTGAAGGAAGACATTCCTGGATGATTTAATCGAATTCAAGTCAAAGTGGAGATTGTTGGGATTTTCTTAGTATTCCATTTATTGTAAAATCTATTATTATGGAGTTATTTTTAGGATTATAATTTGGAGAAATCATAGTTGGTTTAGGATTTAATTTTATGTTTATAAATAGGCCTATGGTGTAGACTAGCTTATAAGGTAAGGTGAGGATATGTGAGTAGTTAGGTTTCCAATGAGAGCCTTGGTAGTTTCAAGAAGATATGGTGACTCTTGGGAAGAAGAGTGTTGGCTTTTAGGAGAACGAGAACCTCTCGAGAAAAAGAGCAGGCTCACGATAAATTCTAGTGGGTCTCGTAGAAAGAAAATCTTGGTATTCGAGAGTGAAAATCCTTATACCATGCATGTAATCTCTGCATAGTACAAATTTTATATCATCATCGCCCGTGAATGTAGGAGTATGCCAAAACACATAATAGCTTGTGTACTATGTGATTGCATCTTTGTTGTTTATTCTCTCTTTTTTTTTGGTTGTCATCTATTTGTTTCGATTGATCCTGAGGTATATTCCACAATACTAACCAATTTACCCGAGCTTTTAAACACGCTTGCAACTTGAAGGCTTTTTTATTCCAAAAAGACCCCAATTGACATGAGAAGTATTTTAAATAATATATGAAAATAAGGCGTACTTTTCAAGAGAAATCGATGACATGCATTTTTGGTCATTAATAATTAAAGACATTTTAATGATTTGGAAAATAGGGGTATTTTTGTTATTATTTTGAGGCTTTAAGGATTCAATAAGAATTCTCTAGTAGGTAACCGGAGGTTTTGTAGCCCCTACAAGAGTGGTATAATTTTTTTTGGAAAGTGATGAAAAACTCTCGACAGGTACCTACTATCGATCGAGATCTTGACGTTGGATCAAACATCCAATGGCCCTATGTGTACACTTACTTTAAATGATGGCCTCACTTAGTGTTTAATACCATTGGATTTTAATGCCAATGGTCTAGCTCTCGATAGTAGGTACTATCGAGAGTTTCTAATCACTTCCCTAATTTTTTTTAGGTTCATTCCTGATGTCCTTTTAGTTTTTTAGTTGTTCTTCGTAACAATTGAGCTGACATTATTTATTTACTTTATGTAGTAATAAACTGTCAAATTATTTGTTTGAATGACTGAATTATTCTGTTGATAAAACTTGTATTACGTCTAATTATCACGATGCATTTTAGATCTAGACAATTCATAGATCTGCAAAACACCAAAATATCTAATTAATGAGATAAAAATTTGTCTAATTTTTTTAATTAAAAAAAATCAGCATTTCAAGGCCCCAATAAATTTGTTCCTATCAAAAATAATGAAATTCAAAATACTTAGAATTCGCTCAAGGATTTGCTAGCCCCAGTCACATATCTTCCAAAGACACAACTGGGGCCAAACAAATGGCAAACTGTTTTTTGACTTTACTTTTAAACTATTAAAATAATAAAAGTTCTCCAAGTGTTAGGCCCATCTTGCATCTAGGAGAAATTTGGAGTAAATGCGATAGGGGCTAGCACACCTCGTCGCTCAAAAGCCTCGAATACAAAAATATCAACACGGAATGTCAGGTGTCCATCCAAGCCTCTTGTCCCAAATCTTTGAATGCCTCAAAACTAGAACTTGTACAGTCCCATTGCTAATAACCCTGGGGTGTGTAGCCTAGTGGTCTAAGGGCAAATCGTAAACTTGGAGGTCTCAAGATCGAATTTGGCTCCCCTCAATATCGGATGTATGTGTGGGGATTTACCAATGCATCACATGGGTATAGTCTAAGTCTTGGCCAGGTTACCCCCCCCCCCCCCCCCCAAAAAAAAGTCTCGAGCCTTTGATTGTTCTAACAAAAGAACATTGCTTATAATCGATGTAGTTCAGGTAGACTTGAATCCTACTCTCATACCATCTTAAGATGCAATAATTACTTATCAGGGGCGGAGCAAGGATTTTCTAGTAGTGAGTGCATGCGATGGCTCATAAAAAAAATTGTATTAATTGTCGATTGATATATGAAAAATTATTAGGTTGGTACAGAATATTCTGAATCTAGGAGGATGGGGTTCGGACGTAGGCCCAAATTTTTTTTAAAAATGACTAATTTTTTGGGTCATTTCATCCATATATGTCGTACATATTTGTTACAATTATTATTTTTCCCTTGTGTACAGGAATAGTTATCCTCGTTGCCCCATGACTATGTCTTGTCCAATATTAAACACATGCTATAAAAAAAAATTATTTTGCTTCAATATTCAGTGAACTTGCCCACTTGCCTCATGGCTAACAGATTAAATAGTTGAATAATATAGTATAATTATTAACTCTGATGAATATTTTAAATCTTTTGATTGTTAAAAATAATAATTTTATATTCATTGAACCCAAAAGTTAGTGAATCTGAACCCCACCAGGGTGAGCCAAGGAATTTTCATTTGGGGGGGGCAAAAAACCGAAATACATGTTACAAAAAAATTTTGATCTGGAGGGTACGGAACTTGGGGGTTTTTTCGGCGCAAGCCCCGGAAAAAAAAAATTTGGGGTGGTTTTTTCTTTTTGAGTTTTTTTCTCGTACATGCCCTTGAGGTTGCCATTCTCCCTATTAATATCCCTTAACTTAACTGTGGTTAAGATTCACCCACCTATCCGTCGTATTTTAAAAATTATCACATTTCTTACCCTAGTTAAAATTCACATAACTTCCTAAAGGTTAAACAAAATTTAATATTTTTTCTAAAACCCAAGGACATGGGAACCCTCAAGAGTGGATATTTTTTAACCATAGTTAAGGGTGTCAATATGGAACAGTGCAACCTCAAGGGCATACCGGAACTCCATTGAGGGGCACTAGTTCTGT
>JABCRI010000186.1:0-42223 GCA_015143295.1 Tetracentron sinense | reverse complement strand
GTGGAAATTATTCCGCCTTGCGATGCTAATATGGAAGCCAACTTTAAGATCAATGGCACAGCCGATAGAACAGTTGCATCTGATTAAGAAAAGCGACGAAAGCCAAGATCACTCTCAGCCTATCATAGGCGTATGGTAAGCTTCAATACAAAGTCCAGCCCGAGATATTGAATTGGGTGACCTTGTTCCGAAAATTGTTGCCAGAAATCGTCCAGACCGAGAGGGAAAATTTACACAAAACTACGAAGGACCCTACATTCAGGGAAAAAGTTCTCCGTAGTGCCCTTCGACTTGGAATGATGAATGAGTACCTTCCTGACCAATGTCTGACGTAATAAAGTTAAGAAGTATTTGCTTAGATCCTATCTGATAACTGCCTTGACTCTTAGCTTCTTTTGGGACGGGATAGAGGCCGTATTTGGTGCGCTACTTCTCCCTATAAACCCATGTAGACACCCTACAATTTCATAAAGTTCGTTTAGTTAGCCCCTTTTCGAGCCTATAACCTCTTGTTCAAGAAACCTTTATCGGGACACCCTGCACTTAATTGCTATGAACTACGTCATGACCTGATCCTGAAAAAGGTACGTAGGCAACCTGGAAATCAGGTGCGGTCAAATTTTCAAACCATTTGGATAAAGTAGCTCCAATTCAAAAACATTCAAAAAAAAAAAACAAAAAAAAAATACAAAAAAAAAAAAAAAGGAAAAAAGGAAAAAAAAAGGGGAATAGAAAGGTTGATTGGAAGAAAACAAAATCAATCAAGAGGTGTTTAAAGAAAAGACAGAATTCTGGTAAGCAGAAAGGATGTCCCAAAATTTCAGTCCCCTCAGCCAACGTTTCGTCCCATCTCAAGTCCTCCTAGATCCCTTAGAGACTAAGAGTACAAGCAGTCATCAGAATAGTATCCGAGGTAGAACACTGGCATTCAAGGCAATGAAGGGAGTAAAGCCTCTATATAAAATAAATCGCGGGCATGAGTGAAAACCGGAAACGGCCTCATTGCGCAAAAATCACGCGAACCCCAGCTCTAGTCTTGTGACTAGGGGCAAAAGAGGGAAAATAATTTGTTCAATTTCGCAAGCATGAGTGAAAACCGGAAACGGCCTCATCGCGCAAAAATAATGCGAACCCTGTGACTTGGTCATTCCAAGGGTAAAAAAGGAAAAAAGTTGAAAGTAGTCCAAACAGCGAATTTTGGAAAAGACCATTTGTGCATCAGTTTTTCAGGCAATCAGTCACTGTAATAAGAGCAGAATCATACTTCAAATAAATCGCGGGCATGAGTGAAAACCGGAAACGGCCTCATTACGCAAAAATCACGCGAACCCCAGCTCTAGTCTTGCGACTAGGGGCAAAAGAGGGAAAATCATTTGATCAATTTCGCAGGCATGAGTGAAAACCGGAAACGGCCTCATCGCGCAAAAATTATGCAAACCCGTGACTTGGTCATTTCAAGGGCAAAAAAGGGAAAAAGTTGATAAACAGTTCAATAGCGAAATCTATAGAAGACCATGCGCGCTTCACTTCTCAAGCAAATCAGATTTGTCTCAACAATCCATTTGTTCACAAGACCCTCTGTATCGCCAATCTAGCACGTGGTGAGACCCAACTTAGTTTTACTTATCCTGTACAATGATGATCAATAAAGTCCTGTTTTCTCTTGGTCATACTGTACTGTCCAAAAGCACCAAATGTTTTCATGATCTCCAAATGCTATATCTAAAAGGCAATTCCCATGCAAACTTGAAAGCAGAGTATAGTATTTCTCATGGTTTCAAAAGCCATTTTTCAAAATAAAATCTACAATTCTCAAAAGAAAAAGAAATTCTAAATTTTTGTTCAAATTTGGGTTTCGTGGTCTGACTAGGACAGTTCTCTCTCGCTCGTGGCAAGCAACGTCTCTTGCGATCGCGGATTAGCAAGGAAGCAAGTACATCTCCAGCAAATTATCTCATCTTTTCTGTTTGACATCGGAATGTGTTGTCATTCATTTCAGTTTGGTTGACATCGGAATGTGTTGTCATCCATTTCATCTCGTTTGCTTGACATCGGAATGTGTTGTCTTGCATTCATCTCCTCCTGTTTGACATCGGAATGTGTTGTCATTCAGTTCAGTTTGGTTGACATCGGAATGTGTTGTCATCCATTTCATCTCGTTTGCTTGACATCAGAATGTGTTGTCCTGCATTCATTTCGACCTGTTTGACATCGGAATGTGTTGTCATTCATTTCAGTTTGGTTGACATCGGAATGTGTTGTCATCCATTTCCTCTCGTTTGCTTGACGTCGGAATGTGTTGTCTTGCATTCATCTCCTCCTGTTTGACATCGGAATGTGTTGTCATTCATTTCAGTTTGGTTGACATCGGAATGTGTTGTCTTGCATTCATCTCCTCCTGTTTGACATCGGAATGTGTTGTCATTCAGTTCAGTTTGGTTGACATCGGAATGTGTTGTCATCCATTTCATCTTGTTTGCTTGACATCAGAATGTGTTGTCCTGCATTCATTTCGACCTGTTTGACATCGGAATGTGTTGTCATTCAGTTCAGTTTGCTTGACATCGGAATGTGTTGTCTTGCATTCATTTCCACCTGTTTGACATCGGAATGTGCTGTCATTCATTTCAGTTTGGTTGACATCGGAATGTGTTGTCATCCATTTCATCTCGTTTGCTTGACATCGGAATGTGTTGTCTTGCATTCATCTCCTCCTGTTTGACATCGGAATGTGTTGTCATTCATTTCAGTTTGGTTGACATCGGAATGTGTTGTCGTTCATTTCATCTCGTTTGCTTGACATCGGAATGTGTTGTCCTGCATTCATCTCGACCTGTTTGACATCGGAATGTGTTGTCATTCAGTTTATCTCTTTTGTTTGACATCGGAATGTGTTGTCATGCATCCATCTCGTTTGCTTGACATCGGAATGTGTTGTCATGCATCCATCTCCACTGTTTGACATCGGAATGTGTTGTCACTCAGTTCAGCATGCTTGACATCGGAATGTGTTGTCATGCATTCATCTCCCCTGTTTGACATCGGAATGTGTTGTCATTCAGTTCAGAGTGGTGGACATTGGAATGTGTTGCCATCCATTTCATCTCTCCTGTTTGACATCGAAATGTGTTGTCATTCAATCTCTTCTCGCTTGACATCGAAATGTGTTGTCAGCCATTTCATCTCTTCTGTTTGACATCGAAATGTGTTGTCATTCAATCTCTTCTCGGTTGGCATCGAAATGGGTTGTCATTTATCCAATCCTGGCTGACATCGTAATGTGTTGTCACCAATCAATGCAGCATGTTTGACATCAAGCATTCCCCCTCTCTGTGAGCATTCTCAGCTCTCCGTGAACATTTCTCACTCTCCATGAGCTTTCCCCGCGCTCCGTGCGCATCGCGGCTATCTGTGAGCATTCCCCGCGTTCCGTGCGCATCTCAGCTTTCCGTAAGCACTACTCCCGCTCCAAACACTATATCAGTCTCCATGCAGTAGTGTACGCGAGCTCCCTTCAATCCATGTTCCATGTGCGCCCATTTTCCCCAACAGTTCACCGCAATGAGGCAATAAACTATTATCCATCATCCCATCTTTTTCTTTTTGGCAAGTTCAACTAGGGTTAGAATTTATTTTACATCTCTTTCATCTTTGACTTTCATAAACTTTTTCAGGTTTTCAGTGTGTAAAAATGAAGGTATTTCAGTCTTTGTCGTTCAATTGCCAACAATCTCCGACAAAGAGGGGCAACTGTGAACACCCCATTTTTACACCCTTGAAATCCTTCTTACAAATTTATTTATTTTATTTATTATTATTTTTATTTATTTATTTTATTATTTTTATTTTAGTCTGCGAGGGAGAGAGAGAATAGAGGAACCCTATGTTCAAATTCCATATAATCCACGACCCAGCAGCAAAGCCTGCAACCAAATCCAGGTCAAAATTCCAAGCCCAAGTTCACGTAAGCTAAATCCTTTAAGGGATGGAATTTAAAGCCTATGGCCCAAGAGAGATCCAAACTTGTTTAAAGTTTCCATTGATTAAAGCCCAAGCCCATAACATAAGCCTCATACCCTAATTTTTTTGAACCACTCTATAAATAATCTTTATGAGGTTAGATGACCTCATTTTCCCCTTCTCCTCATTTCGGTAAAGAGCTTCACTCTTGGTATTTTTTTTTTTTCTTCTTCTCTCAGTGGGTGTGAAACTTCACCCCTACACTAGCAGTAGACCAATAGCCAACTCCATTTGTTCTCGTCGCCGGCGACAGTAGCTTCGTTTGTAAGGTTCAGACAACAGTCCCTTCACCACTGTGCATCACCTTCGGCGGGTCATCCTTACTGACCACCTCGGCCACAACTCCAAATCTCCGGCGAACTCTTCTCCAAATTCACATCAGGTGAGTTTCACCACCGGTCTCAATCCAGCAGCCATTGGGATTTCTCTGAATAGCTCCAACCAGCTCCAGTTCTCTTCGTTTCTTCGGATCTAGAGAATCCTCTCTCAATCTCCGATCAGGTAGCCATCCTTCTCGGTTCAATTTGCAGTTCATGAGATCCCGATTTTTTTTAGATCTAGATCTAGGTTTACAGATCTAGATCTATTGATCTAAATTGTTCTCCCTTATTTGTTTAGCTACTTATTCATCTTCTCTGATCAGGAATCGTTTCTATCTCTTCTTCACTTCCCCGGCGAATCGTTTTCTCCGGCGAGCCGTGTGTTGCGCCCAAGGTAAACCCCTCTTTCTTCCTTCTCCCTTTTATTTTATTTCATTTATTTATTATTTTTTTTTGGTTTTTTTTCCACTGGTTTCATTTTCTGATCAATAATTTCTAGATCTAGATCTAGAATTTCTAGATCGAGATCTAGATCTAGATCTGGATCTGTTTGATCCGATTTTTATTTTCGGTTCTATGTTCTTTCTTATCTTCTGAGTTCGAATCTGTGGCAGGGGAGGTAGTTTCACCTCCGTTCATCCTTCCGGCGAGCTTTGATCATCATCTCCGGTGACGAGTTCCATTTTCGAGTCATCTACCTTCTTGGGCGAGTTCCGTGCTGATCCGGCATTTCATGTTGCTCTGACCAACTCTTCTTCAGCCAACAGCGGCCTTGACCTCGATCTTTTCTTTCCGAGTCTCATCATCGGTTGTCTTCTCCGGCGAGATCCCACAGTGAACAAACATCATCTCCGGACAAAGAAGTTCAGCAAAATGTTTGGTTCTTTTTTTAAAATTTGTTTGTAAAATCCTTTGTTGGATTTTTCTTCCCTTCTCTTCTCTTCTCGGATCAACGGAGCCGCAACCATCATCACCGCACCAACATCCAATCTCAGGCAGGTATAATTCCACCCTCGTTTAGTTGTATCTCTTGTATATTCACTTGCTATGGTATATTAATTTGTGATAGTCTGAGACCTTAAGGCTAGTGGTAGATCTGGCCTGAAATTTGAGAATATCAAATCTGGTTTAATAATGTTTAAAATGCAAGACTTAGATCTCTATGTTAAAACCAAGGCCTACTGGTCAACCTCCCAATGTTGTGCTCCATGATTTTAAAGAAAGGAAAAAAGGGAGGGAAAGGCTTGTTTGAATAATTCTCTATTCACTTGCTTTTGATCGGTCCAATATGCAAGGATGGCTTCTTTCAAGCCCAAAGGTGACCATTGGGCCAATTTTGGGCCTTGGTTAATCTCATTATTAAACCAGATATGATTTCAATTTCGTCTATTGGGTTAAAGCCGATTGACCAACTTTCACAATAGGTCAATTGGCCTTAGTACATTAGTTGATCCTGGCCCGGTCTCATTTAATTTTAACCATGATTAATTATTTAATTTATTGTAATTATTCATCTGTATGTATGTGCAACGGGATTAGGCCGTAGCTTATTTTATATTTTGCCTACATTGGGCACTTAGGTAGGTTCTCTTTTTTAACCCTAAATATTTGGCTTACCCTCGTTAGTTAGCTTTACAAAAAAAAAAAACCAAAAAACATAAAAAAAGGATTAAAATAAATTAAAGGTACTGGTCTATCCTCCCTTGGGACCTAGAGCAGGGTCCGTATTTAAACCATAGCCTCTTTTGGTTTAAGGCCGCTCGATCCGCCCTGCTCTTTGCCTTTAAGATAATTAAAATCATTTAGAATTTATTTTCCTTTTGCCTACCTTGGGCACTTTAGGATAGCCTTGACTAGTTAAAACTTGCCAAAATTAAAATACAAAAAAATCAAAAAAATACAAAAACAACAAAAACATTTAAAAACCTACAAAATGCAAAAAGGACTTACCCTAATAAATGAACGCCCCCTAGAGCTCCCCCACGAGCACCTAACTACGCGGCCATCTCCCGGAGTGAGATTCATAAATCTCAGTTCCATTTCCCCTCCCCAACTCAAACACGAGTTGGAAGTGACCACACTCCGAAACGAGTATAAAAACAGTCACGGACCCCGAACTACTATTGAGGGTCTGATTCCGACTAACCGGATAAGTAGGCAGCCCAATCAGGGTTCGACCCCAACCAAAATAAACATTTTTACACCCCCTGTTTGATTTCGATTAGCAAAATTAATAAATTTTAGGAAATGTTAAGTGATTTCTTTTATGTTTGATTTAGACCTAATGAGTAGGTTACCGTCATCGGATGGAGGTCCTGGGGTGCCTAACCCCTTCCCCAGGACCTAAAGGGATCCCTTACCTAGACTATTTTGGACCGTAGACCCCCCTCATTTGGATTATTTCGGGATCCTACTTCCCCTAAGTAGGTGGCGACTCTCAAAAATAGATTTAGCGTTATTCCTCCACTCTCGGACCTTATTCCGATACCTAGAGTTGAGAGGGGAGGAAAGGCGGTAAGTTTATGCGTTCACAAGCTTAATGTCCCCATTTGGTTTACCGACATGCCCAAAATAGCCTTAAACCTTAATGTCCCCATTTGGTTTACCGACATGCTCAAAATAGCCTAAAAACTCTTTGTCCCCATTTGGTTTACCGACATAATGAGCTTATTTTGGTACTGACTTCGGGCGCCTGTGGGGCCCACATGCCAAGTCCTCTGGGGTCCACCCCAAGCTGGTTGGAAAGCTCTTGACCTCCCCTAGCTCCCTGTAAAATTTCAAGTTCAGGGGCCATGCCTAACCATGGTTAGCAGACCCCTAAACATGGGTTAAAATACTGTCCATAGTGTCGGCAGTTCAAATGCCTACATTACAGACTAATTTTTACCCGACTTTGAGTCCCTGTGGGGCCCACACCTGGCCTATTCAGAGGCTGAGACCTATACCATTTGAAAGATGGCACTCACAGCTTTCCATCCATGTGCTTACTTTACCCGGGGGAGGTCCCTAACCCTAGTTAATAACCTCACAAACCTTGGTTAAAATTTTACTGAAATGGAGGTAATCTGTTTACCTCCATTCTGTAAAATTTCGATTTTGGGCTTTGTGCAAGGCCCAAACCTGGTAGGAGGCCACTCTAGGCCCTGCCATACCCTTTGGGCCCATTTTTGACCAACCTTGACCCTTAACCATGGTTAAAATAGGCCCCGGTTAACTTTTAACCATGGTTAAGCACCACTTAACCCCATAAAAAAATATGGAAAAATCCCTAAAAATCCATAAAAATACAAAAGACCAAAAAATAAACTCTTGGACTTTTTTAACCCTAGTTAGCAACCCTAACCACGGTTAACACCCTCTTAACCCCGGTTAGCAATCCTAACCCATGGTTAACATCTCTCTTAGTCTACCGGACTACACCCTAGGCCTACCGGGCCTCACCTTTGCCTCCGGGCTTCACCCTCGGCCTCCGGGCTCAATCCCTTTGCACATTGACCAGCCTCGGTCAAGCAAAACCCTAATCTGCCGGATTAGGTCCATTAGCCACCTCTTGGTGCACACACACACGCCCCATTGCCTTAGCACGGGCTCAAGTGCTAGAACTACGCTCGGTCTGATCTCACCTCTCATGTGAGTACGTAGGCAGCCCAACACGGACCCGACCCTAATTAGCTTTTACTTTCTTCCGGTTAGTATTAACTTAAACACTAATGACATTCGATTAATCTTGATCTTTATTTTGGCTTAAACCTAGTAAGTAGGGAACCACCAAGTGTGGAAGTGTCGGGGTGCCTAACCCCTTCCCCGAACTTAACCGAACCTCTTACCCCGATCTTTGATCGCGGACCAAGCCTTATCCAACATTCCCGGGGGACTTATCCCTTCTGAATTAATAAGTGGCGACTCTAAAACCAATCCCAGTGAGTGAATTCTCCGCGCTCACACCTAATATACAAAGATTTCTCAAAGATAATTTTAATCTAATCATATCAAATAAATTCCTAAATTCAAACTTAATTGATACTATCTAATTGTGAAGAGATATATTAATAATAATACAATGTATCACATTCACTTTATTACAATAAGATATTCTCTAATAGGATTTAGCAGTTCTGTTCCAGCTCAAGGCTATGCCACAGCTAACACAATACATTAAAAAATTTTCAAAAGTTGAGGGGGGGCTTCATCCCCCTGGCCCCATGTGGCTCTGTCCTTGGTTGGTGATAGGTGGGTTGGAGCCACACCCTTGGGGATTAGTTCCAACCCCAAGGGTCGGGGGCACATCGAGTCACCCCAAAAATTAGTAAGATGCGTTTGTTGCAACTGAGGCTGGAATCTACAACATGCCCAACTATGTTCACAGGAATGGACGAACTAAACTATGTAAGAAGACATAGCAGCAACATTAATAAACAAGAATGGGAGTGAGATATTCTCCATTTGAAGCACCTCTTGCAAGAAGCAAAACCACCTATCTTGGCAGAATTCAATTATCCAATGTATGATAGGATGCCATGACCAATGCAAGTGGAGTAAAAAAATGTGCTTGTAATGGTGGGCTTGGCCATTGTATCCACGACTTTCTGAAGTTGGAGCATCAGAAGGCATGGCCATGGCCCTTGCATATATACTTTGGAGGTTTTCTTGTGTTTTTAATTGGTTTGTATTTATATAAAGAAGAATGCTAGTCTAGTGGTTGTGTATTCCCTTATTAGGAGGGAAGTTCCGGGTTCAATCCCATGAGAAGGGTGTGCATGGTTGTTAATTCCACCCAGAACAGATACTAACCCCTACTAATCAGAGTGTGTTATATATACATGAAAGAGATTTAGAGACACATCAAATTGAACATATATGTTCACACACACGTTGAATCAAGAGATCTAACGGTTATCATCACACTTCTCTTTTGTATGCAGAAGGGTATTTAGGGAATTCTCTTTTTAAAGACCCATCTACATCACATCATCCATTACATCACATCATCCATCTCCTTTAGGAGATCCAACATCCCCTCTGCATTTTTTCTTTATGAAACCAAATGTCACGCCCCAAAATCTCATATTGGTCAAATAAGATTTTAGACTCGTAACACTACATATCAAACTTATTTTAATAGCATATAAGACATGTAAATTACGAGTCTTAAAATTTTTCTTCAACAATGATAACCATTTAATTGATAATCTCTAAAATCTAGAAATCATAAATGTATTTTTTTTTGTTGACTAAAATGCGGTTAGGCCGTAACCTCGGTAAGTGAGTTATCATAAATGTAATTGACCAATCTTAAACATAATTAAATTTGATCATACCATGTGATCACAAAATTCAAAAACTAAATTCAAACCTAAGCAACAACAAATTAAATTATCTTAGTACAATCCTTTTTCAAATTGAAATAAAACAACTACTGTCTCAATAATAGAATCATTTATCCAAGTCCCTCTCTTCCTCATGCTGATTACCTTCTAACTCCTCATCGTATTCTTCCTTAGTCCATGGTCCTGAGGCACAGATATCAAAGCTTGAACCTATCAAACAATAACAGTTTGATTGAGTATGAGAAATACTCAGCGGATACAATGCATAATTAACATATATTTTCATAATATCAGAGTGCAGAAACATTTAAAGCAATTCATATAATCATTTCATAACATTTTCAATTCATGACTCATGCAGACTCGTGATACATATGCAGACTCATGTCCATTCATACTAGGTTCATGTTTGTTTCCATACCAATTTCCATTATCATTCTAGGGTTCCAAGGTTCATACCATCTAAGTCCGTATCATATTTCCATCTATCACAGACTTACCAATTCCGTACCAGGCTTCTAAGGTCCATAAAAGTTCTAAGGTCTGTGCCATCTGCATGTATAATATTCATAACAATAATCTAACTCACAAATTAATGAGGTTCATATTCTTACAACTGTTCAACCATTTATTTCCAATATTCACAACTGATTCAACACATCTTTTTTTCCATGATTCATTCATAATTCATCATTATTCTCTTTCTTCATGTTCAATTTCAGATTTATCATGTATCAATTTTCCAATGACAATAATAATTTAAAGCAAGATCAACAATAATATCAATATCATTTCCATTAGTTCATGCTAGATCTTTAGATCTAATCCTTAAAAATCATACACAATCATTCTACTCAAATATAATTCATCAATACCTAATCATGATCTTAAACTAATAATTTCTATTAATTATACGAAGTATCAAACCTCTCAAGATCATCTCCCTATGATCAATCGCTTGCGAATGCTTTGGATCTCGATCTTTAAGTTGTCATTCTTCTCTAATTAGATCTTTTTGCAAAAATCAAGGTTTTCCTCTATTAGATCTCAAAAATCTTTAGAAATAGTTTCTCTAACCCTAAACTCACGAATAAAGAGTATTTATAAGTTTGGGAACCCTAGGAAGTTAAAAAGTCAGAAAATCATGTTTTCCCGAAAATTTTTACCATCCGGGCGATCGATCAGCCTCGCCAGTGATCGATCGGCGGTGGTGTGTCGATCGATCGGCCCTTCAACCTATTTTTTTAAAAAAAAGTCATTTGCTACTTTTTTAATGGCTTCGTTTTCATGAAATTAAATCATAAAAATATGCTAAAAAGAGCAAGATAATTGAGTTTCAACTTTTAAACATTTCACAATAATTTTCGTAGAAATAAATGCATTCAAATTAAACATATTTTTCTAAAAAATTTAAGTAAAAAGCATTAATGCTGAGGAAATAATTTCAGATCTCTACACCAACACTTGTCTTAACTTTTTTCAGTTGCTTTTACAACTGCTTATTGAATCCTCTCCCTTCCTTTGTTGTAACCGGTTGCAAAACTGACTAGCAAAAATGAGTCAGCCTATAGGTACTCCCAAATACTAATCCATTAATTTAAATTATTAAGGGTTAAGACTAAATCTAGATGGTACACTTAAATCTTAACCCTTAACCCTTAACGTTAATTCAAATTATTAAGGGTTAAGACTAAATCTAGATGGTACAATTAAATCTAAACCCTTTAATTCAAATAATTGAGGGTTAAGATTAAATCTAGATGATATGACATTAAAAAATGACAAAATAAGTCAAGACATATTATCTATTTATTAAGGGTTAAGATTAAATCTAGATAATAGACCCAAATCTAAACTCTTTAATTCAAATAATTAAGGGTTAAGATTAAATCTAGATAATATGACTTTAGAAAATGACAAAATAAGTCAAGACATATTTAATCTTGATCCTTAATTATTTGAATTAAAGGGGTAAGATTCATGAGTACATTTGGAAGTATATTTGAGAGTACCCTTAGAGGAAAAATTAAGACATGCCTTGGTCTTAAAGAGAAAGCGAGGAAGTGAGAAACTGGGGCTAGATTTCTCCTTGTATAAATATTGCTATAATCTTGTAATAAGAAATGAATTTTTTGGCAGCTTCTTTGACCAGGTTTTTTTTGTGAATGATTCCGTCTCAGCCCCACCAATGTTGTAACTTTGTGTTTGGGTCTAGAAGCACCTTAAAAGATGAAATTTTTCATTGATTTTTAGAAGACATGTGAATTTTTTTTTTTTGCTATTTAAAAAACATATATATAAATAAATATTTTTGTCAATTTCATAAAAATACGTGAGTGGACTATTCATTTTGAAAGATACATATAAAAAAGAGTCATTTTGTTGTCATTATAAAAATATATTTGAAGAGAGATATTTTGTTATTTTAAAATATTTGTGGATATAAATATTTTTAACATATTAAAAAATATATGTAACGATGAGTTAAGGTTGACCACTACTATCACTATCACCATTGGCACCACCATCCACACATTCGCCCCCATCATCTCCTTTACCACCACCATCATAACCACCAGTACACCACCGCCATGATCAGGGGCGGAGCTGGAAAATTTTCATTGGGGGGGGAGGGGGGCCAAAATACATGTATAAAAAAAAAAATTTGATTTGAGGGTATGGAATTTGAGGGTTCGGTAGCGTGAGAAAAAAAATTTGGGGTAGTTTTTTTAGGGTGGTGTTAGGCGCACCTGACTTTTTGATGAATAAACACCAAATTAAAAACTAAATGCCTAAAACTGTTAAAAAAAACAATTAAAAAATGAAATGACAAATATACCCTAATTCTTCTTCATCCTCTGTCTCAAGTCTCTCGACCAATAACCAATCTCTCATGGCAAAGATGTCAACCCTCTATTTGACTACACCCAAACTTATAGAAAAGCCTAAATATTTAACTTATACCACACAAATAATAAACTAACAAAAAAAAAACTCTCTGCGACACTGGTACTCCGACGCTTTCTCCCCCATCTCTTCTCGCCTTTACAAGCTTACGAAGCATTTAAACTTCGTCATCAAATACAATTTATATGAAGGATGGGCAGATCGTCCAACCCAAGTATCTATTGTGTTGAATCTCTGAATTTTGTCTCTTGTTGTGTTTCTTATTTGGTTTTGCAATCTAGAATTTAGTAAAAAAAGACAGACACCTCTCTTGTTTTTTTTTTTTTTTTTAATTTCTCTAAGATCCCTTCCCCCGCTCCTTTTCAATGATTAATTTAAGGAAATGAAACAATCGTCAGGTGTTTAGGCGATGGTGTTAGACTGTTAGTTACAACCAAGTCAGCGGGGCTATCAATTTGGAGTTTGATAATTTTCTGTATTTTGAAACTTTGATTATTCTATAGGTTTTGCTTTCATCCTCTCTTTTCACGTGGGGGGGCCATGGCCGGAAACCCTGAACTAGTAGAGCTCCTCTGAGATCTCCAAAGTCCGATGAGAGAGTGGTTGTTGGGTTTTGCCGGACTAGAAGATGAGAAGTAGGGTATTTTTGTCATTCAAAATTTATAGTGTTTGTTTAAGAGTTTTAATATTTTTTTTTTTTTAGTTTGGGGTTTATTCATCAAAAAGTGGGTGTGCGTAACACCCCCCTTTTTTTATTTTGAGATTTTTTTTTTTTCGGGTAATGCCTTTGAGGTCGTCACATGCCCATATTAATACCCCTTAATTGTCGTTAAGATTCACCCACCGATCCTTGGTTTTAAAAACAAATATCAAATTTTTTTTTGGAACCTAGTTTAAAATTCACTAACTCCTAAGGTTAAAATTATTTAAATAATTTTTTCTAAAAACCAATGATAAGTAGGTGAACCCTAAGATTGGGTGAATTTTAACCATAGTTAAGGGGTGCCAATAGGGATATGTGGCAACCTCAAGGGCATAAGGGGACTCCATTGGGGGCCTATTATATATATATGACAAAAAAAAAATTTGGGGGGGGGGGGGGCCAAGTATACCGCTAAAAAAGAAAATTAGTTGAGGGGCCACTATTCATACTAGAGCTATGAGGATTTTCAACCCTCCACCACCGCCACTTTCCTTGGTAACCTTTTCCTACTTTACTTAACAGTGGATATATATATATATATATATATGTATATATAATTTTTTTTTTTTTTTTTTTTCTCTTGACAACACACAGAGTGAGGGTACATTTTGAGAGATCAGATATTCAAGGTATGAAAGGAATGAAAAAAAAAAATATAAGGGAGAATTTAGAAAAGGTCAAAATATAAGGGTACCCACAAAATAAAGCCAATATTTTTTATAGGGTGGTGCTACCGTAAAGTGTACTCTCAAAATACTCCCAAAGTGTACTCTTAAATGGACTTTGCAAAGCAGTAATTGGTTTTGATCCCCCCGAGCCCCTCTTGCTTTCCTAAAAGAATTAGTCTACGGATACTCCCAAAGTATACTCTCAAATCCTAACCGTTTATCTCAATTATTTAATGACTAGAATTAAAGCTAACGTGACATTAGAAAATACAAAATAAACCAACTCAAATCTTGACCCTAAGTAATTATTTATAAATGATTAGGACTAGAGAGTATATATGGGAGTACCCATAAACTAACTCTTCATAAAAGCGAGGGAAAATATTCACCTCCTCGGTTGGTGACGTGAAGAGGGGGCATCTCAGTTCCCATTTTCTTGCCATGTGTCCTCCTTCTAACCCCATTCAATTGTGGTTAAGATTCATTTACCCTTAAGGTTCACCTATTTTTTAGAAAAATAAAATTAAGAAAATTAATTAAAGGATTAAAAAAAACTAACCCAAGTTAATGGGAGTTGAAGGATCAGCTATGTGAGAGCGAGGAGGAATATTCCCCTCCTGCCGACGGGATTATTGCTCAAAAGCGATGCAGGTGCTATGCTGCTCTAACAAAGCTTTACTATCAGTCGAGTGTTATACTAGGTCCGCTTTGGGTGTTCTAAGAACAACAGAAAGAAAGGATGAAGTTGAGGGCATTATGGTCCACTTTTGGTGTAAAAAAGAAAGGATGATATTGAGGGCAATATGGTCCATTTTTGGTGTAAAATACGTAAGTTCTAATTGTGAGCGCGGGTTTCGGGAGAACCCTGGTTTGCATCTCACGGGTTGAGTTAAGAGTCGCCACCTATTCATTCGGAAGGGATAAGTCCCCGGGATTTGGATAAGGTCTTGGTCTGTGATCAGAAATCAGGGTAAGAGGTTCGGTTAAGTCCGGGGAAGGGGTTAGGCACCCCAGCACTTCCACTTTCAGTGGTTCCCTACTTGCTAGGATTAAGCCAAACTAATCTCAATTTTAATCAAATGCTTTAAGTATTTAAGAAAATGCTAATCTAAGAAGGAGAAAATCCTAGACTAGGGTCGAACCCGGGTTGGGCTGCCTACGTACTCACATAGGGGTGAGATCAGACCGAGCGTAGTTCTGGCACATGAGCCCGTGCCAAGGCTAGGGGTGTGTGTGTGTGTGCACCAAGGGTGGCTTAGGGTCTAGCCGAGAGGCTAGGGGTGGTTGACCGGGTTGGTCAAGTGCTTGGTATTGGGCCCGGTAGGCCTAAGGTAAGTCTGATAGGGTAGGGTTGGGCCCGGTAGGCCGAGGGTGAAGCCCGGTAGGCTAGTTTGGGCCCGGTAGGCCGAGATTGGGCCCGATAGGCCAAGGGTGAGCCCGGTAGGCTAGGGTTTGGCCCGGTAGGCCGAGGAGTGAGGCCCGGTAGGCCCAGGGTGTCTTAACCAAGGGTTAGGGTTGCTAACCGAGGTTAAGAAATGTGATTAACCTTGGTTAGGGGTGCTAACCATGGTTAAAAAAGTCCAATATCAGATTTTTTGGTCTTTTTGAATTTTTATGATTTTTTGGGATTTTCTCAGATTTTTTCCCGACGGTCAAAGGTGCTTAACCGCGGTTAAGGAGGTGAGGTCACCATGGTTAAGGGTCTTAACCATGGTTAAATGGTCAAAAGAGACCATTTTTGGGTTTCTCCTAATATTTTGGATTTTTTGAGCATTTTTCCAGATTTTTTCCGGGTCAGGATTTTTTACCCGTGGTTAAGGGTCAAAAATGGGGTCAACTCTGATTAAGTGTCTTAACCACAGTAAAAAATGAAATTGAAGACATTTCTGGATTCCATGTAATATTTATGATTTTTTGATGATTTTTCCAGAATTTTTGCTAGGTCATGGGCCACTTAACCATGGTTAAATGTTAACCACGGGTGAGTTTAACCATGGTTAAGGGGCCGGCTGAAGCAAAAGTGAGCCCAAGGTCCATAGCAGGGCCTAGACTGACCTCCTACCCGGTCTGGGCCCCCACAAATATCCGAAATTGCAAAAAACTCCAAATTTTCATCAAATTGTTAACCATAGTTAACATGAATTTAACTATGGTTAACGGGGGAACTGCGGAAATCCGAAACCACCAGTGGGTAGCCTGATATGTGGGGAACAATTTGGGCCCTTGTGGGACCCAAGGGGATGCCGTATGTGGGCCCCACAGTGGCCCAAAGTTGGCCTGTTGCACAGATTTTCACAATGTCGACCCCACTTTGGGGTCGATTTAACTATAGTTAACGGACGAATTAAGGGCTGAAAATTTACAGGGAGGTAGCCTTTTGTATGGGGAGTTTAACCATGGCCTCGGTTTCGACCAAGGCCGGGTCTAACCTAGGTTAAACCGGGGTTAAAGTGGGTGGTCGAATCTTTTTTTTTTTTTTTTTTTGTCTTGCATAATTTTTTTGAAAAAAATCCTTTTGGGGGCTGTGGTGTTTGAGCAATGAGAGTTTAGGGGGGTTTCTCATGGATTGAGGACCCCCCTAGACGTCTAAGGAGAGCCGCCAAGGTGGGGGGTGGTGGTGGTTGTGGCCACGCTTCAAGACCCGCCTACTTTTTTTTTTTTTTTTTTTAACTACTAAAAAAAAGAAAAAAGAAAAACAAAATGGGGACCCCTGGAATGGGACCAGGGGTCCCTTACAATGGTAGTATTCAGTAAGAAAAAAGGAGAGAGGAGTATGTATACCCTTGTGGCTTGGCTGCGACAGTGGCGAGCTCATGATGGCGGCTGCAGGTTGTGGTTGCTGTAGCGGTTTGAGGATCACTGACAGGGAGGCCTGAGCATCTCTGGTGAGGCTTGGTGGCCTATTGAAATGGGAGGTTAGAGGTAAGCTTGAAGGGGCGACAGGAGCTCGGGCAGGGGGAGGCTTTCCACTGTGGGTGTTGTTTTTTCTTTCTTTTTTTAACAAAAACTCTTCCTCTCTAAACCATGGCTGCTCTTAAGGTTTTAAAGGGGAGGAGGATTGATGGAAATGGAGGAATTTAGAGGTCTAAATGGACGGGACTAGGAGGGAGGGGTGGCTAGCCAAAATGGAAAGCTACTGTGTGTATTTTTTTTGAAGCTCCCCTTCCAAACCGTGGATGGTCTTGAGTTTTATAGAAGAAGAAGGAGAGGAGGGAAGGGATAAGGATGAGAGGGTCAGGCGTGGGAGACATGACAGAAGGGCCAGGGGAGGACAAGGCAGCTGGGCATGGCAGGTACTATTCCCGTCTCAAGGAAGAAGACGGTGAACAGTACCCTGTTAGGTTTTTTTTTTGTTTTTTTTGTTTTGTTTTGCTTTGTTCAATTGTCCAATTGATTGGATTGGGTCCAATCCACATGTGGGCCCTGCCACATGGGATCGGTACCCAATCAAATCCCTTCATTTTTTTTTTATTATTATTATTAATTTTTTTTTTAAACATATTTTTTCAAATTGTTTTTTTTGGTTACCCTTTTGGACCTATCCACCACACATGTGTGGGGATGGCCAAAAATGATTTTTGCCATAGAAAAAATTGAATTTTAAAAAGGGGTAGTGTGGGTCCTACCTTAGATTTGGCTTAATGGGCCCATGCTTGGGCCCACAAACAAGGTTTTATCCATTTGGGACTTGAAAAGGGGCCTTGAGTCCATGGGACTTTGCCTAGGGCTTGGGCTAGGGCTAGGCTTGGGCTAGACCTAGGTTTAGGTGAGCAGGGTGTAAAAATTGGGTGCTTACAGCTGCCCCTCTTTGCCGGAGAGTGCCAGGATGGGGATTGAAAGGCAAAGACTGGAAACATCCTATTTTTACACCGAAATGAATGTTAGGAACGATGCATGCTGTGAGTGTGATGAAATGATGAATACTACTGCTAGAGGATAGCGAGTAGCAGGGGAAGAACATGAATGTAGAGATGGCATGGCCCTAAAGCGTTGGCCGGAAGAAAATGTCGCTCGGAAGCGTCGAAAGGGATTGATCGAAACAACGTTTCCCGGGGGATATTAGCCGGATCGATCGGAGGACACACTGGGTGTCGAGAACACAGGAGATGTTAGGCATTCCGGGTGTCGACAAAGTGTGTTATATCGACGCTCACCTCGGGTGCTAAGGACACATGGGTGTCACAGAGGGGACATACAGGTAGTGCACACTGTAAAGGTACACACGGGATGTCGGGCATGCGAGGTGTCGACAAAGTGCGTTATGTCGACGCTCACCTGGGATGCCCAGGACACACGGGGGTGTCACAAAAGGGACATGCGGGTGGTGTACACTGTCAAGGTACACGCGGGATGTCGGGCATGCGAGGTGTCGACAAAGTGCGTTATGTCGACGCTCACCTGGGATGCCCAGGACACACGGGGGTGTCACAAAAGGGACATGCGGGTGGCGTACACTGTCAAGGTACACGCGGGATGTCGGGCATGCGAGGTGTCGACAAAGTGCGTTATGTCGACGCTCACCTGGGATGCCCAGGACACACGGGGGTGTCACAAAAGGGACATGCGGGTGGTGTACACTGTCAAGGTACACACGGGATGTCGGGCATGCGAGGTGTCGACAAAGTGCGTTATGTCGACGCTCACCTAGGATGCCCAGGACACATGGGGGTGTCACAAAAGGGACATGCTGGTGGTGTACACTGTCAAGGTACACTCAGGATGTCCAGTGGTGTACACTGTAAAGGTACCCATAGAATGTTCAAAGATTTGAGGCATGGCCTGGAGGCACTAGCCGGATTGATGTTGATATGACTGAAAGACACTGGATTTTGATCAAGATGATTGATGCTAAGGTGCGCTACTTGATTAAGTGCGTGCGGCTAAAGTGCAATGTGTTGTGCGACTTGAATGTATTGGATGATCTTTCACCTTGTATGCAGCTAATATGTAGCTATGATGTATTGAGTGCAACTTGATTGTGTGTAGTTAGAGTGTAATGTGAAACTTGGATGCAGTTAATTTGAGTGCAGTGAAAAGCTTGATCGAGTGTGTACAACTAGTGTGCAGTTGGATTTGAGTAGCTAGAGTGCATTATGTGCGACTCGATTGAGTGTGTGCAACTAGTGTGCAAATGGATTTGAGTAACTGGAGTGCATTATGTGTGACCCAAGTGAGTGTGTGCAACTAGTGTGCAACTGGATTTGAGTAGCTGGAGTGCATTATGTGCGACTCGATTGAGTATGTGCAACTAGTGTGCAGCTGGATTTGATTAGCTATAGTGCATTATGTGTGACTCGATTGAGTGTGTGCAACTAGTTTACAGCTATATTGTGTTCGACTCGATTGAGTGTGTGCAACTAGTGTGCAGTGTGTGCAACTAGTTTGCAGCTGGATTTGAGTGACACGGCTTGACTTATACATGAGAGGTTAGACTAGTCCTGGTTTCCCTAGTGTGGCATGCAGGTTGAAGGAGGGTTGGGTATATGACGCGCTCTTGGAGACCAGTCCTTTGCTATTTGAAGATTCTGAAGGCATTCGATTTTGCTCTCGCTTCTTGTTGAAACCGTGATGCATCTCAGGCGATTGCTGAGTTCTGTTTGACCTAGCCAAGCCGGTGGAAAGACACTTAGAATGTGATTGACTTGGTGAGTATTGGGACTTTGGTGGTGATTGAGAGATGTCACAGGATTTGACAGACTTGGAAGATGTTACGGGATTTGACAGACTTCGAGGATGGCTGATCCGACGAGTATGTGAACTCTGATGGTGACCAGAAGGAGACTCATAATCTGAAGTTGAATGCTTCTTTTGCTAATGTGATTTAACAAGGATATCACTTTCACAAGGTGAATGGATTTTGTCCTTAGGGATAGAGTACAATGCTAAGCAGATTTGTCCTGTTATGATATTGATGAAGCCATGATTTACATCTTGCGAAGTCTGGCTTTGCTGAGGACTTGGGGTAGCTTTGCCAATGAAAGTTGCTTTGCCTTGCTGCTGATTGAGTATTCCGGCTGGGGAGACGCTTGTTGAAAAGAAAACTGGATGCTTTCAGATTCTTGCATGGGAGAATGTTTATAGAGAGCAATTAGAGGCTTTTGCTAGGGATCCGCTGGGGAATGTGCCCCTGTTGTAGACCACTACTGATGATCTGGGGAATTAAGCTTTGCTAGAGGCTACTGTCGGGGGATCTGTTTTTCCGGGCCATCTGCTAGTGACCTATGGGGGATTGTCGGGAATTCGGCGAGCCTGATTATTGCCAGATTCTTTTGCTAAACTGCTCTTCAGCTTTTATCCCTTTTTTACCCTTGGAATAACCAAGTCATGGGGTTTGCATAGTTTTTGCGCAATGAGGCCGTTGCCGGTTTTCCTCATGCCTGCGAAGCTGATAAGTTTTCCTCCCTTTTTTGCCCCTGGTCTCGAGACCAGGTCTGAGTTCGCGTAACTTTTGCGCACCAATGCTATTTCTGGTTTTCATTGGACCCGCGATGTATTTGAACGGAGTTCTGTTCCCATTCCTTGGATGTCGGTGTCTCGCTTTCAGATACTTGCGTGATAAGCTGCTTGCACCTTCAGTCTCTAGGGGATCTAGGAAGACTTGTGATAGGATGAAATGTAGGTTGGGGGACCGAAGTTTGGGACACCCTCGGATTTCTCCTTTGCAGTTATTCTTTTGGGGATTTCTTCCATTGTACTCGTTGTACTCTCCTGAGGATTTGTACTTTTGGATTTCCAGCAGAGTTTTTTTTTTTTTTTTTTTTGAATTTTGGGAGAGGTTGTCTCTGCTGGAGAGAGTTTCGAAAAAGGTTGTCTCTGCTTGGGGATTTTTTTTTTTTTTTTGGAGAGATTTTCCTTGAAAGGTATCTGTTGGGGACAGAGTCCGGAGAGGTTATCTTTGTGGGGAGTTTCTGACTCTTAAAATGTTTCAACTTCTATTTTGGGTTTTCCTTTAATGGAATTTTTTTTTTTTTTTTTACCCTTGGCTAGAGAAGTTGAGAGGATTTGTTTGCTCTATCTCTGCAAGGAGACATTCCAAAGAGGCTTTGGTTCCACTGGGGATGGTTTGACTCTGCGTAGTGGAGATTGGGGTGGTATGATCCCTTTTTATGACCGCACTTGATTTGTCAGGCTGCCTACGTACCCTTTATAGGATCAGGTCATGACGTAGTTCAAGCAAATGCCACAGATTGGCAAGGGAGGGTGTCCTTGAAAAGGTTATATGAAAGAAAAGCTGTTAGGCTCAAAGGGGCTAACTAGCGGATTTCTTTGATCTGTAAAACGGGTTTACATTGAAGGGGATGAAGGGGTGTCAAAGATGGCTTCCTGTCCTTTCCCGAAGCGGTTAAAAGTGCAAGCGTTATTAGGCAAGACCTTAAGCGCTGTTCTTTGATTTTTCCCATTTGATTGGTTCGGGATCCGGTAGTCATTCTGATATTGCCCCTTGCTTTGTCGAGTGAGGTATTTGCCCCTAGTAAATCTGTGCAAATTTTCCCGTAGTTGTTAGTTACTTGTTCGGGTGTCAGCTCTTGTTCAAGTTGCCCCTTGCTCCAAGTATTGTCCTGGGGGAGCTTACGTCGGATGACCGGAGATGGGCTTGCCCCTTGCTTTTGATTGCCCCCCTGCCCCTGGTGTGGCGAGGTCTTGACCTTCACATTCAGAAATGCTACCCAGTTATGTACAGGACAAGGTTCCTGGATGAGAATTCTGCTTTTCATCGTATTCTACCCCTGGGGATTATGGGTTTGATTATCTGTTTAAGTGATCTCTTGTTAAGGCAGATAAGCTTAGGAAGCATTCAGCTATGCTACGCAAATATGAAGATGAAACTCTTAAAAAAGTGATTTCATTGAATTGAAAGAGTTTGACTGGACTCATACAGGGCCACTGCGGCCGACTCTTACGTGAAAGAAATCCTAACTAAGACAGACTTAGATTGGACTTGGCTCTGATCAACCGAACTCAGCATTTCGCTTTCAGGTCTCCTTCTTCAAACCAGTTGGTGAAGACACTGCTCTAGGTGGCATAAAGGCGGCTTGATGATGGGTTGATGAGGGGATAGGGTTTTCAGGAACTCCAGCTACCAGGCACATAATCAAGTTTACCCTCGTTGATTAGGTCTTCAACTGCATGCTTCAAAGCGATGCAGTGATCAGTAGAGTGCCCAGGACCTTGATGAAAAGCACAGTGTTCATGCTCCTTGTAGTTGTGGTTCCGTTTGGCTAAGGGTTGCAATGGGGTAGGACCACGGAGTGTGATCAATTTCCTATCAATGAGAACTGGTAGGAGTTGGCTGAGAGGAGAAGGGGTGAAATGCTTGGGTGGTGCCCGCTCTTTCTTAGGCTTGGAGAGCGGGTGAGAGGGAGGTTTCTGTGGTTGTGCCACTGGGTTGGATGCGTTTGTCTGAGCGGTGGGGGGACGGATCTGGGTTTGCCCTTGTGCCACCTGGAGCTTATCGAGAGCGGTAGCCATATCTTGGAGGAGAGACTTGATTTCCTTGATGTCCTACTCTTGACGGAGGAGAGTTGTCAAGATGATTTCTTGGCTGCTCGATGCTTCTCCGCGTTCCATCGCTTGAGTCCTTAAGTTACCGCCTCAGTAAGGTGAGATCTGGAAAGATAGAGCGAGTCAATACCGAAGGTAAGGTATGTGAATCTAAAATACATGAGCATGCACGGGTAAAAACCCAATGAATAAGGTGAGACTCAAAAAGAGAAAAGACTCGACCCTAAGCAGCACTCCTGATGGGATAGAGTGAAGGATAGACATGGTTTATTGATTCTTGTAGTTGGGTCACTTCTAGGAGTGCTGTCGACTACATGATGTGTGGGCTGTACTCGAGTGATGCTAATGCAGTGAGTGCAATGACAATGATGCCCTGGCTAGGATAGACTGGACTCTTACAGCTTGGAGGGCGATGCCTAGCCTAGGATAGACTGGGTTCTATATTTTCTGGATAGGTGCAAGTGTTGTGCCCTAGTATGCAAATGTGGTGACAGTGCATGTGTAAATGCCTAATGTAGTGTGCCGATGCTGCTAGTGTAGCGTACCGGTGATGCAAGTGCAAGTGTAAGGTGCAGTGTACATGTAGTGTATGTGCAATGATCCTAGCTAGTGTAAATGCAATGCATGAATAATGATGAGGGTGCATGGATGATGCAGTAATGCCAGAGGGGCCCAGTGCAGGTGTTTGTGCCTAATGTCGTGGTATCATTGTGAATAGAGTGACTTGCCGGCTAAACATGCACGTTCATGATGCAAGAAGAAGATGCAAGGAAGGACTTTGTGCAAGAAAAGAGTACAGGACTATGACTCAAAAAGAGAAAAAGACTCGATCCTAGACAGGTCCATCAGGGATTGCGAAGTCAAGCGGTCGGGGCACACCGTCTAGGCCCATGATTTGCTGTTGGAGGGATGTGACCTCAACCTCCAAATTCTCAATGGCTTCAGCAGCATTGAACATCCGGGATCCGAACTGTCGGATCCGAGGAGTCATCTCAGCCTTTGCACTGTCAAGGTGCTCTTGATAAAAGTGTAGCTGAGCCCTAATGACGGCTGTTTTTCTGGTGTCGCCTTTCCGCTTCTTCTGACAAGACCGGACTGTCTGCTCGAGATGCTCGATCTATGGCCTGAAGTTTTGCTGTCCCGCTCTACATCCTGAATGTTTGTTGAGCCTTCCGTAGCTGCTTCTCTTTCAACTGAATTTGAAGCTGTCTCTTCAGGAAGATGTTTCTCCAGTGGACTACCTTTTCAGCCAAGGGTATAGTCCCATGTGATGAAGCCGAGACTGGTGGGGGTAGTTCCCTGGGCATGGGCATGCCGGATGGAATGTCAGGTTCTTCCACCCAAAGTCAGTATGCTGCATTTGTAAGTAGTCCTGATGTAACTACAAAGTCTAGCCACTGATCTCGCCTGAAGCTTTTGCCAATCTGACTGGAATCGGCATGTGAGGTTATCAGAGTGTATAGTGAAAGTGATCCAATCATTTCCCTGCCGGTCTATCACTGGGATATGCTGAGGGAATCCGAACTGTCGAAAGACTTGGAATAGACTGTAGATTGCGGAGCTCGTAAGTCTGGCAAGGATCATGCATCGCCTTCCAGTGATGACAACTCACTGCCGTATGATCTCCTCTGACAGGGTTTGGAGAAGCTGGTACATCTTTTTGATGTCTGTAGTTGCTATCGAGCCCTGATTCTGAGAAATCTCTTGATGTAGACTGTAGACTTCACGGAGGTTGATTGGTGCAGCTATGATCGTAGGCAGGTGTCCTGCTAGCCACAAGTGTAGGAGATATGCACTGGCATGGAAGATGCCCCTTCTGTGGTCTGCTGCCTGATTGAGAGCCCTGAGAAGCTCTGCAAAGATGATTGGTACTGTGCAGGAGTTGTGCATGTCCTTGAGGATCCCTACCTTAACTGGTTCGACAAGGGTACGGCATCTCGGGAATGCCAACTGAGGTATGGTTATCAGTGCAAAGGCACTGAGGTCGGGAAGTTCCGCTATACTAGAGTCAGGGTTTCCCTTGCACTTGTACTGCTTTCAAGATACTCTACTGGTATTCGACCAAAAAGAGCTGTTAGGACCGAGCTACAAGCAGGCAGGCTTGATATGCAAAAACCTAAACTGGTCTGCCTAGTATGTTGTCTTGTAGCGCGGTACTATGGCTACGCCGTCCCTGTTTAACCCTAAGATGCGTTGAATCTCTTCCAGTGTTGGACACGGTTTGTTCTTACCAAAACGGAACACCATGTAAGATGGGTTCCAACACTGGAAATCTGCGTTCATGAGGCTTGGATCTGGTTTAACCATGGATAGGTTTAGGATAGCCCCGGTTTTGAAATACTGAGCCCAAGCGATACCCTGACTCGGGGTGAAGACCTCAATTGCTTTCTGGAGGTTGTGATCACATGCCCCCTGAGAAGTCAAATGCACAGGCCGGGCCGGTTGACCAATTGACTGGGTTATCCCTGAAGGACCTGCCATCTAGACTCGATGTGAGTGCACTGTGTATGCAGATAAAATATGCAAAAATGATGCAATATTTTCTGGGTGTGACAAGGCACATGTGATCCGATAGGGCAGACGGACAGAGTTCCGGCATGCTTTACCCGGGTTGTTGGGAACCGGGGGCCTATCAGGTCAAGGTCGAGGATAGGTCTGGTGAAGACCTAATCGACTGGGATTTGAACCCCATATGTTATGTCAGGAAGTAGGCTAAGATGTGTTTTATTACAAGCACAAGTTTGGCTCATTAGATGCCCCTGATGGATGGTTATCCGGGTAGAGTGTGCCCGGGTAGTCAACCATGACTGGGGACAGGTATAGGGTGCAAGCAAGTTAGGGTTTAGAGTATCCCTCCAGGTGGGCTGCTTGTAAGCTATACCCTAGCCTAGGCTATATGTATGCATGCTGGGGTATGCAAGAGTGTGTTCCTAAGGATGGGGGGATCACTTAACACCGTATATGCGACTCCCTGAAAGGGACGATTGGTGTAAGCGGGAGCGTTCAGAACCGTTTCCTGAGGATAGTCACCCAACAGGCCAAGTTCCGCGGACCTCCAAGACTGTTAAGCCCCTGTCACTGAGGATAGTCATCCAGCAGCCGTGAGCGTAATAAGCCTGTCTAATAGGTATTGGGTTGATTACACTACAATGGTATGAATGATATGCACAGTACACAAATCAACAAAAAGATGTAAAATGATTAGTATTATGTTAAATACTTAAGCATTTGATTAATTTGAGGTTTAGTTTGGCTTAAACCTAGGTTCCGGGTTGAACTTTAAAATCCCCAGCAGAGTCGCCAGAGCTGTGAGCGCGGGTTTCGGGAGAACCCTGGTTTGCATCTCACGGGTTGAGTTAAGAGTCGCCACCTATTCATTCGGAAGGGATAAGTCCCCGGGATTTGGATAAGGTCTTGGTCTGTGATCAGAAATCAGGGTAAGAGGTTCGGTTAAGTCCGGGGAAGGGGTTAGGCACCCCAGCACTTCCACTTTCAGTGGTTCCCTACTTGCTAGGATTAAGCCAAACTAATCTCAATTTTAATCAAATGCTTTAAGTATTTAAGAAAATGCTAATCTAAGAAGGAGAAAATCCTAGACTAGGGTCGAACCCGGGTTGGGCTGCCTACGTACTCACATAGGGGTGAGATCAGACCGAACGTAGTTCTGGCACATGAGCCCGTGCCAAGGCTAGGGGTGTGTGTGTGTGCACCAAGGGTGGCTTAGGGTCTAGCCGGGAGGCTAGGGGTGGTTGACCGGGTTGGTCAAGTGCTTGGTATTGGGCCCGGTAGGCCTAAGGTAAGTCTGATAGGGTAGGGTTGGGCCCGGTAGGCCGAGGGTGAAGCCCGGTAGGCTAGTTTGGGCCCGGTAGGCCGAGATTGGGCCCGGTAGGCCAAGGGTGAGCCCGGTAGGCTAGGGTTTGGCCCGGTAGGCCTTTTTGGTCTTTTTGAATTTTTATGATTTTTTTGGGATTTTCTCAGATTTTTTCCCAACGGTCAAAGGTGCTTAACCGCGGTTAAGGAGGGGAGGCACCATGGTTAAGGGTCTTAACCATGGTTAAATGGTCAAAAGAGACCATTTTTGGGTTTCTCCTAATATTTTGGATTTTTTGAGCATTTTTCCAGATTTTTTCCGGGTCAGGATTTTTTACCCGTGGTTAAGGGTCAAAAATGGGGTCGACTCTGATTAAGTGTCTTAACCACAGTAAAAAATGAAATTGAAGACATTTCTGGATTCCATGTAATATTTATGATTTTTTGATGATTTTTCCAGAATTTTTGCTAGGTCATGGGCCGCTTAACCATGGTTAAATGTTAACCACGGGTGAGTTTAACCATGGTTAAGGGGCCGGCTGAAGCAAAAGTGAGCCCAAGGTCCATAGCAAGGCCTAGACTGGCCTCCTACCCGGTCTGGGCCCCCACAAATATCCGAAATTGCAAAAAACTCCAAATTTTCATCAAATTTTTAACCATAGTTAACATGAATTTAACTATGGTTAACGGGGGAACTGCGGGAATCCGAAACCACCAGTGGGTAGCCTGATATGTGGGGAACAATTTGGGCCCTTGTGGGACCCAAGGGGATGCCGTATGTGGGCCCCAAAGTTGGCCTGTTGCACAGATTTTCACACTGTCGACCCCACTTTGGGGTCGATTTTACTATAGTTAACGGACGAATTAAGGGCTGAAAATTTACAGGGAGGTAGCCCTTTGTATGGGGAGTTTAACCATGGCCTCGGTTTCGACCAAGGCCGGGTCTAACCTAGGTTAAACCGGGGTTAAAGTGGGTGGTCGAATCTTTTTTTTTTTTTTTTTTTGTCTTGCATAATTTTTTTGAAAAAAATCCTTTTGTGGGCTGTGGTGTTTGAGCAATGAGAGTTTAGGGGGGTTTCTCATGGATTGAGGACCCCCCTAGACGTCTAAGAAGAGCCGCCAAGGTGGGGGGTGGTGGTGGTTGTGGCCACGCTTCAAGACCCGCCTACTCTTTTTCTTTTTTTTTTTAACTACTAAAAAAAAGAAAAAAGAAAAACAAAATGGGGACCCCTGGAATGGGACCAGGGGTCCCTTACAATGGTAGTATTCAGTAAGAAAAAAGGAGAGAGGAGTATGTATACCCTTGTGGCTTGGCTGCGACAGTGGCGAGCTCATGATGGCGGCTGCAGGTTGTGGTTGCTGTAGCGGTTTGAGGATCACTGACAGGGAGGCCTGAGCATCTCTGGTGAGGCTTGGTGGCCTATTGAAATGGGAGGTTAGAGGTAAGCTTGAAGGGGCGACAGGAGCTCGGGCAGGGGGAGGCTTTCCACTGTGGGTGTTGTTTTTTCTTTTTTTTTTTAACAAAAACTCTTCCTCTCTAAACCATGGCTGCTCTTAAGGTTTTAAAGGGGAGGAGGATGGATGGAAATGGAGGAATTTAGAGGTCTAAATGGACGGGACTAGGAGGGAGGGGTGGCTAGCCAAAATGGAAAGCTACTGTGTGTATTTTTTTTGAAGCTCCCCTTCCAAACCGTGGATGGTCTTGAGTTTTATAGAAGAAGAAGGAGAGGAGGGAAGGGATAAGGATGAGAGGGTCAGGCGTGGGAGACATGACAGAAGGGCCAGGGGAGGACAAGGCAGCTGGGCATGGCAGGTACTATTCCCGTCTCAAGGAAGAAGACGGTGAACAGTACCCTGTTAGGTTTTTTTTTTGTTTTTTTTGTTTTGTTTTGCTTTGTTCAATTGTCCAATTGATTGGATTGGGTCCAATCCACATGTGGGCCCTGCCACATGGGATCGGTGCCCAATCAAATCCCTTCATTTTTTTTTTATTATTATTATTTTTTTTTTTTTTAAACATATTTTTTCAAATTGTTTTTTTTGGTTACCCTTTTGGACCTATCCACCACACATGTGTGGGGATGGCCAAAAATGATTTTTGCCATAGAAAAAATTGAATTTTAAAAAGGGGTAGTGTGGGTCCTACCTTAGATTTGGCTTAATGGGCCCATGCTTGGGCCCACAAACAAGGTTTTATCCATTTGGGACTTGAAAAGGGGCCTTGAGTCCATGGGACTTTGCCTAGGGCTTGGGCTAGGGCTAGGCTTGGGCTAGACCTAGGTTTAGGTGAGCAGGGTGTAAAAATTGGGTGCTTACACTAATAATAAGGTGTAATCATTAATTATTGGGGGTACGCGTCCCTATTTATATAGTCAGCGATGCATATTTGGAATTCTGTATTTGATATTTAAATGGTCTATACTATAGTGACCGAAGATAAACGCATCAAATGACGGTAGCATATTTTGGCATCTTCTGTTTTAAATAATTTAAGGCCAAAGTTAATCACCTTTATTTATTTATTTTAGGGGTGGTCCCATGGGGCGCCTCCTAAGCGGTTTGACCAACCTGTCTCGGCGGTGAAGATAAACGCATCCAATTGATCATATTATTCAAATACTTATCTAAACTTTTGCTCTTCTAGGACATAACCTTTTCTTTTATTGTTTTTTGGTACATTCTAATAATCCAATGTTATCAGAACCGGACTGGGGATCGAACGGTAGAGTGGCTGGTTCCCAATTCGCCCATGTACCTTTTATAAAAAATTATTTTGTTTTCAATTTTTCTTAATTTTTCTCGGTTCTGGTCGATTTTGACTGATTCTGACCAGTTTTTAAAGAATACCAATTTTGAGGGTTTTGGGAACTGATGAGGAGGCCGGTTCCCGATTCCACCAGTTCGACCGATCGGTCTGGTCCGGTTCTGACAACACTGTAATAATCTAAAGTTTACACCCTGCCTCTTGTGCCAGTGGTGGAGTATGGCCTCTCCGTTGAGGAAAGTTTAGGGATCCAATCCCCCTCGAGTGATGAGTTCACGAGCTCCACTCTCCCAAGCTAACCACTAACCATTGTTCTAATCATTAACCATAGTTGAATGATACCTTCAACAAAAAAAAAATAATAATAATCTAAGGTTTTTTTTTTGTATGGGTAAGGGAACACTAAATATACAACAATAATTAGATTTAAGGTAACCGTCAAGGTGTCATAAGAGAAAACCCACATACTTATTCCAAAAGACCTGACGGAGTTGTAGAGTCTAATACCCAGCTGATTTGGTATGGGACAGTAACACCCCCAGCCGCAAGTGAATTTTTATTTTTGGTATGAGTAAAGGAACTCTAAATACACACTATCAGACCTAAGGTAACCGCCAAGGTGCCACCATAATCGAAGGTCACTTAATTTATTTTATTGGTACCATATCAAGTTACCAACGGCCTCGCCTCACCACCAACGAGTCGAAATCTAGTCCACCCCTGCCTAAAACAATTTAAAAATCCAGTCCACCCCCTATTGGGATTCTAAAACAAATTAGGGCAGGGATAACAATCTTGTCTCCCCCTCTTCTTTTCCTCTAAATAACACCTCCCACCTCGTTTAATGAGTAGGATCATGCTAAAGGGTGCACAAACCCTAATTTACCCTGACGCGTGTTCCCTGACGCTGCCATTATTATTATTTTTTTCTAAAATCTTAGGAATTGAAGTATTAACTCTGTGAATTAATGTTGATGCATGTTACAATTCCAAATGATTTTCCGTTTACCCCCAAAAGTTTCCACTGACACAAGAGTAGACGTATCACGTGGAAATGTTTGATATTTTAACACATTAAAAGAAGGGAAAATGTTTGATATTTGTAGCCAAGTTACATCTTTGAAAGATTTGCTATTGAGGCTAGCAAAATCCAATGATTCATGAACCTAACTTTATATTTCTTATTCACTCTAGGGCCTATAAAAGTATTTATTGGTTAGGGGCAAGAGTGAGAGCAGCTACCGAGATATCAGTAAAAGATTCCAGAGAGAAAGTTGCCATAGAGTGGCCCGGAGGATATCAGTTGTGGAAAGTGATGGTATATTATGATTCCAAATGCTTTTAAAGCCTAACTTTTCAGTCCTTAATCACTCCCTAACCTCTTACAATAATGGTTAGGTTATTAATCAACCTAATATGCTAGGATTTACACACTCACTGATATATATATATATATAAATTTTTTTTTTTACGGCCAAGTTCATGGCCATTGAGTCTATTTGTGTTTGTTTGTAAGAAATTAATTTTTTTTCTCAAGAGTTTAGGGGCTAGCACCTGTCACTCCCCCCCCCCCTCTCATAGGCTATTATTAATACTATAAATACTATAAGAAGTTTCTTTTTTTTCAAAATTAGCCCCAGGCCGCATGTGGCTCCGCCCCTTATACATTGTATCTAATACCAAAGTAGATTTGATTTGATCATATTAAAATAAAATAGTAAACAAATATTTATTCAAATCTATCTTGTGATGAGATACAGTGTCTCATCACACCTTATTATAATAATACATTATATACAGAAGGGTCGGTCCAGGGCCTCCAGGCACCAAAAGCTGAGGAAATGGAAGGGGAAAATTAGAAATACGTAAAAATTTAGGGGTATCCAATAAAAAGAAATCTATATAAACAACAAAACTCGAAGGTTTATCCATTAAACAACATGGCCGGAAGTCCCACCAAACAAGACTTAATATGGAGGTCTGTACAAGAACTAGCCATCAACGGTGACAAACCGCCGGCACGGTATATCTTTTGTGACGGCGACGGAGAACAGATTGATGGTTCTCCTCCATTATTTCCGGTTCCGGTCATCGATGTCAGTCTCATCACCTCATCAACCTCACAGTCTAGTAAAGAAGATGAAGAACTAGAGAAGCTTCAATCAGCTCTCAGTTCTTGTGGCTGCTTTCAGGTCTGAATTCACTACACCCTCTTAATAAGATTGCTTTTTGCTACTTTAGTTTAATACCCATTATCCATTTTTTTGGTTTGCATATGATCTACCTCTAGTTCTAGCAATCTAATGGCCATTAGGCAGGTATAAAGCAAAGCAAATTTGATTTTTTGTTCTTTAGATTGTTAGAATTCACATATACTTATTTTTCTTCCATTAATTTAGACTCATTTAGTGAGAAATGAGGATGTGATAAGTCATATACCATTTTCATTCTAAGGTGGGTAATCCTAATATCAGGTACCAGATCCAATATTTGAAATGTCAGATGGGTAGAAATTGGTTTGGGTCATTTCATGTCTTCTGTTATCCCATTCAATCCGATTAGGATTCCCTGCTCTAGACCATGTGAGCAATTTGTTTCAATCTCGATCTGCAGGCAAGGTAGAGCCAGGATTTTCTTGTAGGGGGCTAACAATGGTTGATTGATGATGGGTTTGTGAAGAATGATTAGGAGGGTATAAAATATTTTAGGTCAAGGGTGGTGGGGGCATAGCCCCGTCTTTTTTTTATTTTTTTGGAGGGCCAAGTTCATGGGCCATCTCAACTATTGGTGTCCGTTTGTAAAGAATTAGCCCCCATTGCTCATGGCTATGTCCTCTTAAATTAAATAATATAGAATAAAATCGCTCCCCTTGGCTCTGCCTCTATGTGCTATGCCCATGCATGTAGTATCAACAGGAATTTTTTTCCAAAAGTTCATGGGGGCTACAGCCCCTGGGCCTCATGTGGGTCTGCCCCTGTATGCAGGTCGGCGGCAACAAGCTTCTCATATATATGCTCAATAACCAGTCAATGAGAATTCAACTATCCACCCTCCTGCAGTAATTGAGTAGCCAAAAGCATGTCGAATGGACACACATCAATCTATAAAAGCGTTCTTACCATTGGTCGCGAGCATTTTCCCACCTGAAAAAATATAGTGGATGTGAGAATGTATTTTCATTTTTCAGATGTGTGACTATATATATATATATATATATATATATATATATGAAGCTAGACAAAAATAGAATAACAAGAAGAATAAAAGGTACCAAGAATAAGGAGGAAAAATCAATGAATATGATAGTATAGTTACACACATCTAGCTCGTCAAACTTGCAACTTAGGCGCCACCAGTCTGAACCCTGCCCATCAATTCGTCCTGATCCGCCCATGATAAGCCCATTCACATTTGAGAAGTGAATCCATGCGTACTTGTCATAACCAGTCCACCCTGCCATTCTGGGGGCAACTATATGAACTTTAACCTGAACTCAACATATCAAAGCCAACAAATCCTATCTTCTCTATGTGATGGTCCAGAGCTAGATCGAGATCCCATTTCCCTTTACCTAGCTGCTTTTTGGTCTTCCAAGACTATCCCCAGTCAGTTTCGGGTTATCATTGGAGAGAATGTGATGTATTGAATGGTAAGAAAATGTGCTGCAACATATAGGGGTAGAAATTAGCCAATCTTTAACATTGGACAATTATGAATAGATGGATTATTGGGTGCAAACGCAATTGCAGGCTCGATTTCAATGTGGAGTGAAAATGATCCAAGAGCTTCGACTATAAGAAGATTACAGATACACGAAGTTACCCAATAAGACTGCGACTCAGGACTTATATAGAATCCCAAACCCAATCTTAAATCGACGACAGAAGAATTTGTTCCTCCTTAGTCCAACCCAAAAAAACCTCAATACAGATCTATTGAAGTAGAAATGATGCATTTTCTACAAGGCAAGAATGCCTACAGTTGCTGCCTCCAATCCCCCTTCAAGGGTTATAGGAAAACTAACTGAGCTTAGGAGCCCATTGTAACTGTTAGTGGCCATAGGAATATGGGATAGAATTTGATTGTGCCTCTGTTATTATGGTTCTGTCTAACTAGTGTTTGTGCTTCATTTTTTTTTCTTGTTTCAACTATTTTATGTCTTCTCAAGTTCTTACAATAGAATTAAGAGTTATTTTTGGAGTTTCAGGCAGTAGGTCATGGGATTTCAAGTTCATTCCTAGACAAAGTACGTGAAGTCGCGAAACTATTCTTCGAACTTCCAACAGAAGAGAAACAGAAGTACTCCAGAGCAGTTGATGAGTTACAAGGCTATGGAACTGACCAGGTTCTTTCAGAACACCAAATTCTCGACTGGTCCGATCGCATGTTCCTTGGTGTACACCCTGAAGATCAACGAAAGCTCAAACTTTGGCCCGAAAATCCTAGAGCTTTTAGGTAATTTCATTATGGAAAATATAAATAAGCTATTATACAGTAATAGGAATTGATTATAGTACTTAAAACTGCAGGGAAGTATTACATGAATTTACCGCGAATATAAAATTTATAAGTGAAATACTCCTTAAGGCCATGGCAAGATCATTGAAGTTAGAGGAAAATTGCTTCTTGAACCAGTTTGGAGAACAATCAACAATGATTGCAAGGTTTAACTACTACCCTCATTGTGCAAGGCCCGATCTTGTTCTTGGAGTTAAACCTCATGCAGATGGATCAGGAATCACCATTCTCTTGCAAGACAGAGAAGTGGAAGGTCTTCAACTTCTGGAAAATGATCGGTGGGTTAGAGTTCCCATCATTCCTGATGCTCTTTTCGTCAATGTGGGGGATCAAGTACAGGTACATTTTTTCATTATGTTCTGTGTTCCTCTCTCGGTAGATGCCCCTATGACCATACTTACCAAGTTTTTAAAATATTCTTCTGAGGTAAATTTTGAAAAATTAAAAATAAATTAGGAAAATGACTTGCAAGATATTAAAAAATAAAATAAAATAAGATTACTATTATAAAATTATAAACAAATATATTTCATATATTAGATATTTATTCTAAATGTTTCAAAAGTTATGATAATTCGTGTTTAATTCGCAAAATTCACCACTTTGAAAAAGTCACGAATACTTTGTAAATTCATCTTTTGACGAAAACGTAGTGTATTATTCAGGATTTTTTAAAAAAAATCGGAAAATTTTGTTACTTTGACTATGACATATACATGGCCAGAATCGGTGTCTATGAAATATGCACCTTTGTTTTTTTTTTCCTTGGAATCAGATTCGTGCTTTGTTGTTTTGTTCTAATACTTGTATCGAGAAGTATTTTGCATAACTTAAACCTGCCGATAGGAGGACATAATTCGCGACTGAATTTTATAGCTGGGTCTAAACGATGTTCGCAGATTATGAGTAATGGAATATTCAAGAGCCCAGTGCACAGGGTGGTGACAAATTCAGAAAGGGAGAGAATTACTCTGGCTGTGTTCTATATGCCGCAGAAAGAAAAGGAGATCGGACCAGAAGATGGATTGATTGACGAGAAAAGGCCAAGGTTGTTCAAGAAGGTGAAAAATTATGCTGATATCTATTTTCAATACTACCAAGCAGGGAAGAGACCAATTGATGCGGCAAAAATTTAATTTCTTAATACCCTCATCTCATGTGGTTTGTTTTCACTTTTCACACATGATTGTTCTAATTATGGATTCTTAGGGGCATTTTCATTCATATTTAGAAGTATGTTTGAATTTTTTTTCTTTCTTTCTTGCAAAGCAGTTTGGTTGAATCCTTTAGCATATGTTAGAGCAAATGTTTTGCACCAAATACAATCCAATCTACAAATAGGCATTCTCCATATAACTCTAATCAAATGTAACTCTACAGAAGAGTGGCATTTTAATATCACCTCATGTGAAAGACCAGAGTTCCAAATTCGGAAAATTGGGGCCACAAATTACTAAATCCTAACACGGGGAGAAAGTGAAAGTAAATAACAATACCTGTTCTTTGCGTCTGGTAATGGGATGACTACAATCTAAACCCATTACTGGAACCAAGACCAAGCGAACCTCCGAAACAGGTGATAATGGAAATGACTGTAGAGAAGAAGTTTATCTATTGTTATCTAACTTTCTTTCCTAAAAAAATGCCTAATTATAGAAGAGACCCACATTGCCATACTCATAATAGTTTTGCCATTACTTGATGGTTTCTCAATTAAGATAGATTTTTTTTTTTGGAATTATAGAAGAGACCCACATTGCCATCCTCATAATAGTTTTGCCATTACTTCATGTTTTCTCAATTAAGATATATTTTTTTGATACAGTAATTCTCAATTAAGATAGATATGTGGCCAAAACATAAACCGTCTGCGATAGGCTATAGCCAACATCAAACTAGAATTGAGCCCAATTTCAATTCATAAATTACTCATTGCTTAATCCAAATGCAAGTTTGCCATACAAAATCAGTAGAAAAAAGAAACACTCAAGAACAAGGAAAAGATGTTCAAAACCTTTTACCTTCCAAACATGAAATTTCATAACTGATGATAAAAACCAAGCTCACTAGCTAGCAGCAATTTTTACCTCTAACCCAGTTCATAAAAATACCCAAAAAACCCAACTGAGATTCTCAAAAAATAATTGGCATCTCAAACCAGAGATTTCCAATTGACAATAAATGAACGACAAATCAAAAAACATTAGATGAATTGTAGCAAGCATAATTGTCTATATATACTCACAGAAATGATAACTATTTTAATCACAATGAAGTTCTTCTGATATCAGACCCAATCATATGATAGACCAATATTCCTGCATCCATGCAACTCGTCAAGCATCCGCAATAAGACAGCTTCCTCTTGTTTTCATCCAATATGAGTTCTATGTTTGTATTATACAAAATAAAATCCCTCCCACATGGAACTGCAACTCTGCAAGCATAATCTCCATGTCTAATTCTGAAAGAGTACCAGTACCTCTCAACAAGTTACATAAGCACGAATGCTGCAATTAGTGCCTGTTCTGGACAAAACAGAATCCGATTTAACAAAATTAAAATTATCTTTGTATTATTTTCTCTTGGTACATCCAAAAGATGAGAGAGAGCGCTCAAACTTTGTCCCTCCCGAAAACCCGAAATTTCTCATATTTTCCTAACTTTTAGAGAGGAGTGCTATACATAGACGCAGTTAGTGGTTTTTTTTCTAGGATGATAAACTAACATTTGTTGCCTCCACCTTGCGTTTGGGGATGACTGCGACTGGGGCTAGCATTTCTCAACTTTTAGATTATGCATTTCTTTGCTGTTGTGTTACTTCAATAATAACAACCATATCCACCATCACTGCTTCTGCCACCACTCTCCTCATAGTTTATTTTTCCATTACAACCAAACAAAGGTGTACAAATAAATTTTCTTCCCCCCCCCTTTTTTTTGTTCTTTTCTTTTCAATATTCTTCCATTTTTTTTCTTAACATCGACATGGCAAGTTCTCTGAGCTTAACCATCGAGGATTGGGCTAGTGGCCAAGACCACGCCTCAAGAAGCAGAGTTCTTGAATTGAGTCCCTTCCCCTTGTTGGCCATCCTTCAGGACTTTCCTGTTTGTGTAGTATAAGGGGATCTGCATGGCCCATAGGACTTAGTAGGTGCTCTAAGAGGCCCGGATTCCAATAAATAAAATAAAAATTCTTCCCTGAGCTCCTTGCTAGCACCACTCCTTGAAGCATTTATTTACCTTAAAGTTGTACTCCTCAGGGAGAATTCCAACACAGCCCATCATTTAAATAAGCTTCGGCATTGTCCAAAACCCAAAAAGAGCTCAAGTCACATAGTTGATGCAAGCAACCAAAAGATGGTCAGGTCACACAGTTCAAGAGAAACTACTGATGAAGCTACATAATTCTTTAGCAATAACAAAAAGAAACACAACTGTGCTTGTTCTCTTTCCATATGAATGACCATTATCATCATCATCATCATCAGCCCAAAGGAAAATTTGCTCTCCAGACTCAACCCTAGGAGATAGAACTTACCAACTACAGAAATTAAATTGAAAACCAAAACCCAAAGGAAAGAAGAGTGGCGGGGAGGTGAGAAATGTGCAGAAGAACTAAAAAGGAAGGGGGCCATTGTTACATAGGAAAAAGAAATTAATAAATCTGCCCCCTTGCATATCTCATCCTCTCCCTAGAAGATCCTGAAGAGCAGGCCACCGTGGGTGGCGAAAAATGGAGCAAACACAAGTGATTCCACCGCCATGAGCTTGATGAGGATGTTGAGCGACGGGCCTGAGGTGTCCCTTGAGTGGGTCTCCAATTGTGTCACCAATCACAGCTGCCTTGTGTGGGTCAGATCCTTTTGGACCAAGGCTCCGCGCATGTTCCGAAGCACCAGCCTGACCACACCACAACCCCAAACCATAAGCCAAATTATTAAAATAATCATCCTACGAACATGGTACAAGTCTATCCAATGTATACCTCAATATATTTCTTGGCATTATCTCATGCCAAATTATTAAATAATTATCCTAAGAACATGGGTACAAGTTTATCCAGTTGTTTACTTCAATATACTTATTGGCAATATCCAATGCCAAAATTTTAAAATAAATATTCCAAGAACATGGGTACAAGTCTAACAAGTTGTTTACCTCAGTATATTTATCGGCATTAATTTATACCATGCCAAATTATTCGAATAATTATCCAAAGAACATGGTACAAGTCTAACCAGTTGTTTACCTCAATATACTTCTTGGCATTATCCCATGCACCACCAGTGTTGGATGCCGAGATTGCAATCTGTCAAAAAATAGCCAGGAGAGAATCAAACTTTCATAAAATAAAATCTTAGGACTGCACATAATGTAGTAAGCAGTACCATAATTACCGAGTACAAGTATGAGTATAATACGACAATGATCCGTTCGAAAAGTACGGGTAACGGCAAAAGTATGGGAAAATTAAAAAATAATAATTAATAATTATAAATAAATATGAATCATGATACTAAATAATAAAAAACAGTTAATACAGAATATACATTTAACACAACAAAAGTATGGCAAATATACACGTATTATACATGTTTACTATGGAATCCACAAATTATACAACAATACGCATATAATACACAATATGGAAAAAGTATGCTGTTTTAAACAGCCACTCCCCCTAAACGTATTATGCAGGTCTTCCACATGTATAATACGCAGATTTAGTAACTATGAGCAGTACTTCCAACATTACCTGCACACCAGAAACAAGGGACCCAGCTAGGACACCAGACAGAGTCTCCACACCAAAGAAGGTCCCAACAATTAGTGGTGTGAGCATGACAAGGGCACCAGGTGGGATCATCTCCTTGATTGACGCATCCGTGGAGATCTTGACACAGGTGGCATAGTCAGGTTTCGCAGTGCCCTCCATGAGACCAGGAATGGTGTTGAACTGCCTGCGCACCTCCTCAACCATCTTCAGGGCCGCACTTCCGACACTCTTCATTGTCATGGCCGAGAACCAGTAAGGAAGCATTGCACCCACAATCAACCCAATGAAGACCTTTGGTGTCAAAACATCTACGGTTGAAATTCCTGCACGACTCACAAAAGCACCAAAGAGTGCCAGAGAAACCAGAGCCGCAGACCCAATGGCAAAGCCCTATAAACAGAAGTCAATTTTAAACAATAACAAATTACAAAGAGCAAACCGGTAGAAAAGGCACCAGCATGACAAGGAATAAAAATAAATAAATAAATAAAATTATATAATACCTTTCCAATAGCAGCAGTGGTGTTTCCGGCAGCATCAAGAGCATCGGTTCTCTCTCGGATTCTGTGGCTCATGCCAGCCATCTCAGCAATGCCTCCAGCATTGTCGCTAATGGGACCATATGCATCAATGGCCAATCCTGTAGCGATGGTGCTCAGCATTCAAGGGCAGCCACTGCAATACCATACATGGCAGCGAAGCTGAAACTAATAAAAATACTGATCGCAATGGCAAAAATTGGAATAATGACGGATTTGTATCCCAAAGCAAGGCCAAAGATAACGTTAGTAGCAGCTCCAGTCCTGCAGGAATCGGCAACATCTTGCACAGGGCTGTAAAATAAGGAGAAATTAGGGTTAGAATTGAAATCTTTAAGTAATGAAACTGAAATTATAAAGGAATATTACTTAGATTGGATACCTGTATGCATTGCTAGTGTAATACTCAGTTACAAACCCAATGATAAGTCCAGCCCAAAGACCAACACCAAACCATAAGAATAGCTGCCTGCAAAATAAATCAAATGTAAGTAGCTTGCATTGATATTTTAAAGTCAAATTCTCTTGCATCTTTAACAAAAATAGGTACAGAATATATCTACAAGAATATATCCATGACACCATTTTCTCAAAACAAGAAACAATGATAGAAATTACCAGTTCTTCACTTCCTTCTGGATTCCAAAATTGAAGATCGTGAAGGATGGTGGGAGGGCAACCCAACTAACAAGTGCGACTCCAACAGTCATCAGAGCAGTGGAGATAATGAGCTGCTTCTTCAACGCTGGCTCAATTTCCTTGACAGTCTTGATTTCAAAGAAATCGGTAGCAAAGAGGGTGGTGATCAAACAAACAAGGATTCCCATGGAACTGATGAGCAGGGGATAGCACCATTGCAGTAAACTCATGATGCTTCCAAAAGAGGAGATGGAGGCAACCAACAAGAGCGGCACAGGAGGACTCGGCTATGAACCAAAAAGATCAGATCCCATCCCAGCAATATCCCCAACATTATCACCAACATTGTCAGCAATCACCTATAAGAAATAAAATAAGTTGGAGTTTAAATTCAAGACGCAAAGCATGTACAAAATGAGGGATTCTCCTAATGACGTTTCTTACAGCTGGGTTTCTCGGGTCATCCTCAGGAATATCCTTTCAACTTTGCCCACAAGATCAGCACCAACATCAGCAGCTTTTGTGTAGATACCTCCACCAACTCTGCCAAATAGTGCATGGAAGATCCACCAAGACCATAACCAGTAATAGCCTCGAATAGGCCATTCCCAATCATAGCCATAGTACAGCTTGAAGAGATTGATGGCAATGTAAAGCACCAAAAGACCATTTGCAGCAAGGAGAAAACCCATGACTGCCCCAGATCTGAATGCAACGATGAAAGCTTTCCCAACACCTTTTATAGCCTCTAGGGTCGTTCTGGCATTTGCATAGGTAGCAATTTCATCCCAAGGAAACAGGACACAATGAAGTGACAGCACCAAGCAAGAAGGATATAGTGCTAAAGATTAGCAGTGGCAAGGGCAGGCTTGCACATCATTTCCTTGTTGTAAGTGCAAGGCTGACTCTTCCGGCTGAAGCCCTCCACGGAGCCGAGGAAGAGGAAGATTAAAATTGCAAAAGCAACCATGAAGATGCCAACATACTGATATTCAGTGAAAAGGAAGGATGTTGCTCCTGTACATCCACACATCCCAGAAATTAGAGAACTCCAAACTGTGTTCACAACTTGGAAAAAACTATGCAGAATATTAGCTAAAGAGTGCAGCAAAAAGTGTATTGCAGAGTGGTGATAAAACTGAATCAGAGATGTATAAATTTGCAATCAAATTCAACCACCCGAATCTCATTAAGAACAAATAACAGTAGGAGCTTTGAATAGTACTAGATATTAGTCAATTTGAATTGGAAATTCATGGTTTCTTTTATATCTCAGTATCTAGTGTACTCCTTCAAATACATTATCCAAAGATAATAAGTGTATTATTCTTGTTTAGACTACAAAGTCCACAACTTGGAATCATCCAAATTTTACCTTCAGTAGAGAGAAAAATACAAGAAAAACAGTTAAATACAGGAACTGTAAGATCGTCGATCTATATTGTTTTACTTTATAGGCTAGGACCCATCTGAAGGTAATCCTCAGGGCGAAGCACGTGATAAACTGGCACAGCTACAAATAGGAGCCAGGTTGTTAACATCAACACAATTTATCTAGAAAAGGATTTCCTCAAAATCAGTATGATAAAATACTCAACAAGAAAAGGGTACAGTCCAAAGATCAACCCCTACCTATAAGTAGTAATAGTAAAATACTAGAATAAAAATAATATTCAAATTAAAGATTAAAAAAAAAAAAAACTGTAATAACACTAAAGACAGAGACCCATTAACTAAATCTCAATGACAATAACGAGATCGAAACAAAAACACGACAACAATTAATAAATAACTAAATAAAAAATCGCAGATTTCGGATTTTTAAGAAATGATCTGGCAAGCTCAAATATGATTTCTGGTAGGTAAGCTGCTCGAAAGTGGGTGTTTTTTAAAAAATTTACCCAAGCCTTGTAAGTCAAGGGTTTCGAACCAAGGTTTGGTCCATCAACCCTTACCAAAGAGCAACAATCCTTGGTTATATATGCTCTCACTGATAAACACCTAACGTGATGCTATCATTAGTTCTAGCTCGAGCTAACAAACCCTAAAAATCTCATTTTTTGATATTTGCACATGGAAGTACTTCAAAACGAAGCAGAAGCAAAGCTCTAACAGTCATTTGCTCATATAAAACCATAACCACGTTTTCTCTTTACAAAGATCCAGAAGCAAAATATATAGGGAAAAAAAAAACTAGTGAGAAAGCATTACAGATCAAGAGAAACCAAATCAATGCTTCAAACAGTTAAAACTCAGCAAAATCAGCTAAACCAAAAACTCAACGCTAACCTAACAATCAAATACAAACAAATCTATAAAAATCAAAACAGATCTAGCAACAAACCAGAGAAGAATACTAAAAACTAAGAGCTTAAGCAAAAACCCAAATCTCTCAGAGATAGCTTTGCATTTCGGCACATTGGCAACACGACAGGACGGTGAGACCTTCTACTCTTCAATTCAATAAATAATTATAGCCAATTTTTATGTGGTTCGAAGCATGTTTTTCAGGCGAGAGCTTAACGCGAGAAACAATAAACCATTGAATCAGAGAGGTGAAGAAAACACGATCCCGATGACGGCCACAGACCGGAACTCAAGATACCGTCAGAGATTGAGAGAATCACAGACACATGGGCGAAATCTCCGCGTAAGTACCGGAAAAAGGCGTTTGCGCCGAAATCGCCGGGAAAATTAACAGAGCTCTGAGGGTTTCTGTTTCTCTT